>JASAMZ010001104.1:0-35986 GCA_030248115.1 Linhomoeus sp. GSCO2_2 | reverse complement strand
TCCACCCAAAACCCGTGCTCTTTGTCGGCTTGTATCTCTAGCGTGGATTGCTCGAATTGGCTAAAATTTTCAGCGATTATAGTCTAAGGTGTAACTTGAGCAGAACCAGAAGTTACAGCTTTCTAGCTTGTTCATCGTTGTCGTAGCACTGAAAATGCCTTCCTGGAGAGAATCACACAAAATCGACAAAAATTTTGACCTTCTCTGATTTTGCTCATTTTTAGATATGTGATAAAGGATGTGATCCGGTTTTCACAGTTTTTGTCTTACGTCGCTGCAACCTCCATAGGGTGAGTAACGTGATGTCAAAGTTCCTGAGTTCTCCAAATTGCGCGTAATGTCGGCAGCTAAAACTACTGTAACTTTCGCTGTACAGTATCAAACGAGCTGATATTTTACGCGAGGTAGAGAAGAACCACCTTAACGTATGATACAAGTTCCAGCGAAATTGCCACTCATACGCGCATTTGTCAGCTTCGCGGCCTTTGAATTGTCGATGATCTTTGTGTTGCCCGCTCTAGCTTGCTCGTTAGTTCAGTGAAACAGCTGCAACTTGGCACATCCTTAAGTTTGCTAATGCACTACAATTGCTGAAAATTTGAGCCAAATCGATGAACGGACGCAAGAGATATAAGCTGACAAAGAGCACGGGTTTTCAATTGGGCCGCCTCTAAATGCAGAACAGTTTCGATGTGGTGGGAACTCAAAACTGTGAAATGAAGACAACCATGCGCTGATGAAGAATTTGCAAACGTGTATAATGTAGCAACTTCTGAACTTCGTACCTAGTTTGCGCTTCTTCGGTGACATGGCTGACCTTACAATAGAATTTGCATCGCATTAGTGATCTCCCTCCACTCCTGTTGTAATACCTAACTCAATGAACTTATTCACACCTCATTGTGTGTGACCAGATTCTGACCAGACTACATAAACCATACGAAGGTGCGTTTCAGCCGCAGACTGCATATTATGGAATCCATTCACCAAAGAACCAAAGTGCAACAATTCAAAGATCAGAGCGCTTCCTATCACTGTTGGGGACTGCGATTCAGTCCTGGTTGTGACGACGTGTATTCTAGTAGTAGTCCGCAGACTCTGATCTAGCCTTGGAGACGCAGGCCTTCTCGCACGCCTCTCTCGTCTTGAAGACGATGCGGTCTCCTTCCACGGGGCAGAAGCGGAAGGAAAGACAAGCGGCGTTTCCAGGGCTGTAGTGCCACTGCTGCTCGTACTCTGACCTTTCACAGAGGCCCGCAGCATGCATGGCAACATAGACAGGACGCCTGGCGGCAACGAATGCCTTCACTGTCACGGAGCAGGCAGCGTTAGCATCTGCAGATATGGGTGATGGGACGCTTCTTGTCGCCAAAGGACGTGCCAGTCTTATCTCTATACACTAGGGGGGTTGTTTGGGGTGGTGGGGTTGGTTGTAGAGTGATGTAGGGTTTGATGAGTGATTGATGATGGAGTTGAGTAGTGGTTGATGAGTGTTGATGAGTGGATAGAGGCGTGGAGGGTAGGGGGGTGTTATGGAGGAGTTTTCTACTGTTTGATATGGTGGGTGGGTGGCGGGTTGTGAGGTTAGGGATTAGGGGGTCGCGGTGAGTGGTCGGTGCGTTAGTAGTTGAGAGATGTGATTATGATTTGTGATGTGGGCGAGGGCGAGCTAAGATAGCCTGATATAAAGGAAAAAAATTGTTTGGAGGTAAGAGACGACGCGGTATACGATTTCGCAAAGATGATGGCTTGTGGCTCTATCCAACGTGATTTAGATTAAAATCTGCACTTAAAATTGGGAGCATCATTCAAATTTGGGGCCTCATTCAATTTGGGGCCTATTCAATTGGGGCTCGTTCAGACTTTGGGGGCACTTATTCAGATATCACGTCAGGTGATGTTTGTTAGATAATGTGGCAGGTTGTGTTGTGCTCGTATGATCTGTGCTGTTTCACGCGCCAACACAGCTTTGCGTGTTGTCCTATATGCTGAGCAGCAGTTCTCTGTCTGTCTGTCTGGCAGGAGTCCCTCCTATTTTATACTTTCGCAAGTTGCTGAATTCCACAAAAATCACAAAGATAGTGACTGGCGCTGTAAAATACATTTTGACCACCAAGGAATGACTGCAGGTACTTTTATGCATAGTTTTGTGCTATTGAGTCCCCATCCACTACAGAGTTGCCGGTTTGAGACTCCGACGTGTATTCAGAAGCATGGAAGTAGGTGCGATGGTGAATGCAGGTGCTGACAAGGGCACACCATAAATCGAAACATGTTTGAGCAGTGACCTGGCACCATGGGCCTATACAGGTTGTGAACAGTGGCTGTGTTCAGCATATGGAGGTTCAATACATGTTGGGAACGGTAGCTGTGTACCATGGCCAATGCATGTCGTGTGCAGCGGCTGTGAACCATCGGTACATATTGTGAACAGCGAATGTACACCATATGGTCAATACATGTTGTGCACATTCCTGTGCACCATTGGCCACAAATGTTAGAAACAGTGGCTGTGTGCCATGTATCGCTGCTCGCTTCATGACCGGTGGGCGGTGGCCACTGTGTGTGCAAAATGTCTTTGGCTCTAAACAACAGAGAGTATCACAATCACATATGGGCGAAACACTGGCGGAGTACTATAATTGTAGCTTGCCCACATGTGCGTGCGTACTCAGCTTACGCCGGTAGCACTCACCAGCGGAGCAGTTTAGGGTGAACTGTCGGCATCCCATCTCGCTCTTTCCCTCCTCCCACTGACAACCTGTGGGCGGGTCTTCGGTTGGCGGGCTCTCGTCGTACCCATAGCACTGCTGGCTCGACCAGCCCTTCCAGTACTGGGCACTGGCGGCGCTACAGGCCTGTGCGTACCAATTAACAGAAGGAGCATACCTTAACAGCTAAATGGCACAGTAGAGCGAAACCTTTAACAACCGTAACCCCTCGGCGTACAGTATGTGGACCCGGAGATGAGTAGTAAAGAGAAATGCATGGTAGGTACATAGGTAAAATACCTCCAGTGCAAATACAATATGTGTGGCCAATTCAAAGAGCAGTTGCAAAGAAAGTACGTGCAAGAGGAAGGAGAGGGCAGTGAGAGGGAAGTCCTCGTTTCGAGAGGTCGCGAACTCGAGGGAGAGAGCAGTTTGAAACTTGTAGTGTTTTACCCTCTACCCGAAGTATTACTTCTGAATTATACCTGTGCCACACAAGACACAAGCCATTGTGAGAATTGACTAAAGGAGAGAAAGTCCACCAACCAGAAGGGCGTACAGCAACAGAGAAGCTTGCATGACGGAGTCCTGACTTGACTTTCTCTACTTCCTTCCTTCCTTTAGCTGCAGAAAAGAGATGAGTGAGAATGTTCAACTTTGCCACCGAGGTTCCACACTGAGCTTTTATGCTGCAATTGGCATGTGGTATATCCGGCACACGTTCACAGATATGCGCTATTTTCGGTTGTTTGGTTCATTGCGTGCGTTCAGTGTTCATTCCATTCATTCATTTGGTTGGTTCAGCCGCTCTACATATGAGAGCAATGTCAGGCTTACGTGCAGGCGACGCGACAGTTTTGCTTAGCATACTCACGGGTTTGTAGCTTGAGTGCTATGGTACCTAAACGTGGATTATATTTAGAGCGTAGCTTGAGTGGAATGGTACCTAAACGTGGATTATATTTAGAATCACCGGACCGATCGGCATCTCTCCATTCATTGTGAACCACACAGACTGAAGATAGCAGCTGACTCAATAGGAAAGGTTCGCGCAGTGCGCACACATGCGCAGCACTCTGCCACGTGTAGACATGATTGATTAGCGAACTGGCAGATCTGGATCCGATTGCACCAACGATTGTAGTGAATTGGACACCTCATCGCTTGAGTCTTGCACGAAAACGAAGCCTTCAAATGTAAAACAAGTGATACGTGACACTCCTGAGTATCAAATAGGCACTCCGCGTGATCGTTATAGCAGACGGGGGCACAGGAAACCCGAACAAGTCTTGCTAATTAGCTCATTCCCAAGTTCTTCAGTTTAGAAAGTTTGAAATTGGATCAGCGCGCACTGTCTGATACGATAAATCCCAACTTCAAATTCAAATCTGCATCATTCGAACAACCCGGAAGGTAGACCTTCGGCTAAAATCAGGCTAAATGCACCGCACATCGCAAAACAAACACCGGATTCGTGTTCTGCGGCGTCAGAAAGCCCAGACACAACTGTCAACTCAATTTGAAATTTCGACTCCGGGACCCAATTATTGGCCGGCCGGGTGCCGAAAACAGGGCAAAGGCCGTGCCTGCGGCGAATCTTCTGATCCAGTTGTGGATCAGGTACCACGAACAAATTCCTAGACCAATTGCGGCGATACCCCACCAGATTGTCGACTATATGTCTAGCAGCACTTCACTATCCAGTGCAAATTATCGCGCGCACGGTCTCAAGTTTACACTGGTGCCAACGTGGTGCCACTGTTTTTAGCACTCCGACCCCAAAAGGGGCGGAGTGCTATAGTGGAGCTGCTCCCGATCAAAACTTTCGCCACTCACTTTCGTGCCTCATTTCTCATCCGATTTGGACGGGGTTTTTTTTAATCGATAGCTCTCGAGGGATAGTAGGTGTGGACGGACCTTCACTTTTCGCGTGGTGGAAAAATTTTGAGAAAAATTCAAAAATTTGAATTTTTACTTACTGGGAGGGTGTTCAGCAGCTGCTACTTTCTGGAATAATGGGCCGATTTTGATGCCCTTTGGATATGTTGTAGTCCTCGACGAGACGAAGAGGGGACAAAAAATCACGACCCTCTAGGTCGACGCGTTCTCGGGTTACGGTAGCCGAAAGTGGTTTTTTGACAAAAATTTGCCTTTCAAAAATCCTAGTAAATCAGGGAGTTGTTGGATCGGGCCAGATATCTCAAATCGGCAAGATTAACATGTTCTCTTTCGTTTAAGACCAAAATCTCTGAAATCCGCCGCGGAAATCTTGAGTTCTGCTGTGCCAACGGGTCTCCGTCGGGGGTCGAAAATGCCGATTTTTGACTTTCGGCCGTTTTAGCGCCCGATTGCGATTATTTATGGCCAAATGGACTGCACCACGCGATTCCCCGTCGAAAACTGATCCGGAATCGATTTTCAAAAATATTTTTCCGGCTACCGTACCCCGGCCGCGTCCAAAATTCGAATTTCCACCCGGGTGGTCAAAATCAATGTTGGAGTCGATCCCGGTGCTTTCGAGGTCGCTGATGCCGAATCTGGCGTTATTTTGGCGTTTTGGATCAAGATTCGCGAGTTTTGGCCGAAAATCGACCTACCGAAGCCCTACGTCAACGAAACTGAAAGTGTAGTGATTGTACGGTTGAAGTGTCGATTCTAGGGTAGTATTTCGCGGCGAGGAACGCGAATTCGCTATTGGTTTCTCCATATTGTGTCGATTTTGCCTTCAAACAGCCACTTTCCTAATGCCGAAATTCAAATTTGAATGCAACTTTTACCGTACTCTCCTCAAACTGTGTTGTAACTTAAAGTTGCGCGCCCATTCAAACTTCTGGATTGAAGGAAATGCAGTGCGGAAAGACGGCGTGGTAAAGTGAGCATTGCGCATGAATTGTCAATTCTTCCCGTCCAAAATGGTAAGGCGAGTCGGCGATTGGCGCAGCCCCGAATCTTAGCTGCCGGCTACATGTTGAATCGAACCGAAATGGCAAATTTTGGGCTCAATTCGGCCTGGTCTACAGGATTTCGGTGGAGTTCAGCTGCGCGCCGGTCCTTGTAAGTGGAGGGAATATGCGTACTCTGAAACTCGCGCGCCGACGGAAATTGTGGAGAATCTTCGGGCGGAAATCGGCCTTATTTCTCATGATAAGTGAGTGGCGGTCTGCTTTCTCCCGTCCTGGTCGGAGTGCTTCACTGCAGGTTCTCCTGCACGTTTCCCTTGTTACACAAAGCTTGTTGAATTTTCGCAAAATTCTTCCACCGCCGAAATTTTTGGCACTCCTCTCCTCCAAAAGGGAGGCGTGTGAAAACCATGTGCAAACGAGTCACCATCCAACAGCGGAGTGCCAACCAAGAACAATGGCATTTCTGGCACAGACAGACAACGTTCGACAGGTGCGTGAGTGGACACTCACAAACAGAATCAATGATGATGCTCAAGATAATCAGCCTTCAGACGGCGATGGCGACGCACTTGTGGACGTGCTTGCCAGTCTCCGCCGCGTCCACCATGAAGCGCGCCACGTCGGAGCGATCGATGAAGAACGCCTTGCCCGGCACAAGTTGGGCTGGAAAGCGATCGCGTGCCCAATTTCTGGCTCTCACACTACATCACGTCTAGATACATACACAATGTTAGCGCGAAAGCGCCGAGCGGCCAAACACAACCAAAACCGGTTCTCGAATCACCTTCGTCTACAGCGAAAATCTCTTTGTCGGTGACGGGACCAAGCTTGAGACCGGGCGGTCGGACCACAGTGTAGTCCACCGTGGCTTTTTCCGTGGCCAAATACTCCTCCATCTGCCTCATGTCGTTCAGGTGGCCTCGGATGAAGAAAGAGACGGCCGGCTAAAGAATCGCGGTCTGCATTCTACGCCAGCGTTGATTACGGAACCGCCACAGTAGCCGTAGATTCCAGGACGCCTCTATGTAGCGCACCTTGACGAAACAGCGCTTCCCCGCCGACAAGTTGGGGTCGCTGTTGTCGGTGAAGCATGAGGTCATAGCCACCAGACGGCGCACCTGCCAAAAGATTATTCTTTAGAATTTTTTTCGTCCAAACTCTCGTCTTTCAACCATTCACCCCAGCGCTTTCCAAGCCGCCCACAATAGCCTTGATGCTGGGCAGGTAGAAGTTGGTGGTGGACTTGAAGGGGGAACTGTTCGTGTGGACCCCCAAAGCGGAGAGGACGACGTCGCAGTTCTTGAAGTGCTCGGACAAGGATTCGGAGGAGAACACGTCTCCCTGCAACAAAGCAGTCTTTCAATGTGTACTGTAGCTCTTGCATGAGGTGTCGTGAAGAAGGGGGGGGGGGGGGGGGGGCTTTGCCAAGGTTACTACGGACGGACCCGTCTGAGATACATAACGCCATTTGTCGTGCGATGCAGATTAGTGACACACTCTTGAATTTTGAGCCCCCCACCTTGACAGAGGTGAAGTTGGGATTGTCCAATACTTCCTTGGGAAAGGCTTCTGGTCTGCGGCCAATGGCCACCACCTGATGCCCTTTGGTCAATGACTGCTTGATCAGCTCGTGCCCCGTTGGCCCCGTAGCGCCCAGAACAGCGAATCGCATGTCTGTGGCTTTCTAGCGCAATTTCAGCGGAGTTGTAATTTGTGAGGAGTTCAAAGCAGGAGCGGCGGCGCGCTATCGATTTGTGGTCGCTCGGTACTCGCGTACTATATCGTGTGAGAATGCAAACGGGCGTTGTGTAGGTAGGAAGAGATTCTATGCGCTGTTGAATGTCTGCCCCCCCCCCCCCTTCCCCCTTACGCCCTATTTGGCCCTGGGGCTCATTCAAGGACGAGAGTACCGAATGTCGTTCCTTTGATTGTTTTAGATTCCTATCCGGCAGGCGGCGCCGCTATTACTACTACTCAATTTGCATCAGTTCCTGAGCCAATCTCTGAGACTTCCAAGCACCACGCCAAAAGCAATGGAGTAGCATTGAAAGGGCGCACTGAAACGACGCGGAAGGACGAGAAACACAAGTCAAGGAAGATCGACCGTTGGATCGGACCAATCGGAAACGCGATACTCCAAAGTATCATTAGACGCCGATGGCGACGCATTTGTGGATGTGCTTTCCATTCTCCGCCACGTCCAGCATGAATCGCGCCACGTCGGAGCGGTCGATCCAAATGGACTTTCCCGGCACAATCTGGCCTGAAATCATACTTCCCTCCCTATTTTGCTAGCACGAGTGGGGGAGGGTGGTAAACCGCGCCCCCCCCCCCCCTCCACCTTGTTCTTCACACCCCCTCCCCCCCCCCATCTTCCCTCCATGTATCCCCCCAAGGATTGCGGGGAGGGTGTCACCCGCTTCCTCCCCTCCCCCAACGGTAGCATGTCCTCAAATGCTCGCCCAACCCACAACATCCAGAATCCAACAGTTCCAATAGGCAAATTGTTATACCCCGAGTCAGCTAATGTCAACTTCTCGACAAACGACGAGCCTTCCACGAAGGCGATCTCCTTCTCTGTAACCGGGCCGGTGCGCAGTCCGGGCGGTCTGACAGAAGTATAATCGACCGCCTCTTTTTCCATGGCCAGATACTCCTCCATCTCGCGCATGTCGTTCAGGTGGCCCCGAATGAACAGGGTCGTGGCCGGCTGAAGTGGGAGTAGAATACTGTAGCTGTGGAATACAGTACCCTAGTGGAGGCGTGGATTATGTAGGTACCGTACCCTGAAAAAGAAGCGGGCGCTGGCCGGCATGTTGGGGTCGTTGCCGTCGGTGAAGCACGAGGTCATGGTGACCAGGCGACGCACCTGAAAAGGGCGTGCCATGTTACACGCGACAGTAAACCAAACGTTACAGTACATCTCAAATGTTTCACCCGACGCTGACAGCACATTTCCAATAGGAAAATCTAACACGCGTCACGCGGAGACGACTGCGATCTGCATGCATGTCGCGTGCACGTCGGATTTGGCGCCTTCAATCGATAAGATTACTGTAACACTGCTGTGTACCACGTGCCCAAGCTCACCCCGGCGCTCTTCATGGCTCCAACTATCGCCTTCATACCCCCCTGGTTCCCGTTCCCTACTTTGGCCTATAAACGGGAGTGGTCGATGGCTGATCCCGATTGTATACAATCGGGATCAGGAAACCATAAACGGGATCAGAATCGTGGTCCCGTTCTTATTAACGGGATCAAACGAAGGCGTTCCTGATCCCGTTTACGCGAGGAACGCCGATATAAGCGGGACTAACTCTACCTCCTTACCAGGGATCAAAGCGGCGTTTGGTCCCGTTTATCCTGGAACGGGGGGAACGACAAGAGAATGGGACCAACGGCATATAAACGGGGTCAAACGCAATACACTGGTCCCGATTAAATTAACGGGAGTGCCACCTACTAGGCAATGAGGGGCCCTGCCCCCATAAGCGGGATCAGCCAAGGCGTTTGGTCCCGTTTATGTGCGCGGGATCAGGGGAACGCCAGGAACGCAAACCCCGTAACCGGGACCAACCATAATCGGGACCATCGGGACTTTAAACGGGACAATTCCCGTTTAAACAGTACCACGATGGTATAAACAGGAAAAAGGCACCTGTAACCGGGACCAAACAGATGGCTGATCCCGCTTGTGATAAACGGGGCACGGCCCTCAGGAACGGGAACCAGGGGGATACTCGGAGTGTAGAAATTCATGGTCGACTTGAAGGGAGAGGCGTTCGAGTGGATCCCCAGTGCGGACAGGACGGCGTCGCAGCCCTTCAGGTGCTCTGACAGGGATTCAGAGGAGAAAATGTCGCCCTGCAGATGTGTGGAATGATGAAAAGACCAGTAATTTCCTTTCTCTTTCCTGGCGTCTCCTTCCAACCTTGACAGAGGTAAAGTTCGAGTTGTCCAAGACTTCCTTTGGAAAGGCTTCAGGCCTCCGACCAATGGCCACCACTTGGTGCTCCTTGGCTAATGACTGCTTGACCAGCTCCTGCCCCGTGGGGCCAGTGGCGCCCAGAATGGCGAATCTCATGACAAGTATTTGCTTGCGTTGTGTTCTATTTTCCCCTACTATCTCAAAGTGTGGAAAGAGCGAGACTACGTAGAGCTGCCCCCAATACACTGAGCGACTCGCTCTTGGCTCGCTGCCTGACTGCCGCTCTGCGGCGGCAGAAAATCGATGCGAGACGCGGCCCACTTTTCGACAGGTGGCGCTGCTATCGCCGCGATTACCTCCGCCGCCCGCAACACCTGTGTTGCAAGCAGCTAGAGGTCTATAAAAATGAAAAATTCAACACATTTGTGGGCTTCGGGCCCATTGGGTTGCGCCAAATCAGCGGTACGGAAGAGCAGGGTTAACTAGCTGTTAGTGCAAGAAGACCCCTGCTCTGACAACTTGACCCCTGTGGCATTCTTTTGCTCTAGCTGAAAATGCTTGTTGCTTGTGCTTTCCTTTGCAATCGAAAGCATGTCACTCGTGTCATGTTAAATCCATGCACGCGGACAATGTTAGTTGTTTAGTGTGGTGGCATCATTCGAGTATCCGGAAACAAGGAAGGATCAGTTACGGCGGTATCTCCGTGTAGTTGCGGTGTTGCTACAAAGGCCGCTCCTGCGCCAGTCGACGCAGCAAAAGCAACTCAGTCTGCTTTGCCTTGTGTTGGGGGGGGGGGGGGGGGGGGGGTAGATAAACGCTGGCACTGGCACTGGCACCGGCAGTAAGGCGATAAACGCTGGCACTGGCACTGGCAAACATCTTATTATATGGTTTATAACTTTGCCCATAGTTGTCACCCAAGGTTTTTTTTTCGTTTGGGGCCTGGGGAACAAATGGGCCAAAATTTCTGTAAAAGTGCTAATTCTGAGTTGTCGCAACAGGGGTACCCCTGTTAAACCGTGGCCCCTAACCAAAAATCTTAGGGGCCCGGTCCAAAATTCCAGGGGCCATGGCCCCCACTATGGCCCAAAAAAACCCAGTTGTCACCCATGACATTCTCATGGATTTTGCAGTTCACCCTACTGCCAGTGTGACTGCCAGTGCCGATTCCTTACTCTGCGTGTGTTGCCGTGTATCGTAATCTGAGCAGTACTTCTTCCATCGACTGTATACGGTGTTTGCCAGTCGCAGAAATCGGATCAATTAAATACACCAAGGACGCACGAATCACTGTAGTAGATATGTGGCCCACAACACTTTCGCCCCCGCTTTGGTGAGAACCGATTGGACTGGGCGGCTGATCGTAGAATACCATGCCCATTCGTTCTGCCACCGAACCACAGCTGTGAGGTGACTAGCGTTGTGGCTGAAGCGAAGCAACTTAACTGGTAATACCAGGGGAAAGCGACGATTCAATGCAATTGTATGCATTTCTATGTTGTGCGCTTCAAAGAGTGTGTGTACGGTTTGATGCACACCGTACAGTTTAATGTGTCTGTCTGGCCTTGCCGCCCTGTTGCCGTGTACTACTCTGTATTACTGTATACAGTCGATGGAAGAAGTACTGCACGGATTACGATGCACGGCAACACACGCAGAGTAAGGGGTCGGCACTGGCAGTCACACTGGCAGTAGGGTGTAACTGCAAATCCATGAGAATGTCATGAGTGACATCTATGAAGTTATGAACCTTAAAATAAGATGTCTGCCAGTGCCAGCGTTTATTGCCCTACTGCCAGTGCCGGTGCCAGTGACAGTGTCTGCGTTTATCCGCCCCTGCCTTGTGGCCTAAGGCGCGCTGCGTGTTTCGCTCGCGCCGCCGTTTACATCCGCGCACTGTAGGTAGGGCGGTGATCCCAAGCCGACAAACTTTCTCAGTTTTGAATAGAGAGATGTCGTCGTCCTCGTCGAGGCGAATGTCGGCCGAGCAACTGTGCGAGGCGGTGCGAGCCGCGGGCGAGCGACTTCACAGTCGCTCGCCGCAGGCGTCGCAGGCGCGGGCGACCCCCACATCAATTGCCGGTAAATTCCTGGCTGGTAGACCTCCCCCCTGGCTGGGGCGAGACTGACTCTGGGCTGGTAGACCGCCCTTCCGTGAGTGCGTACAAAGCCTCTAAACGTCAAAATAGTGAGACCGGAGTGCTTGCGCGTCATTTCTGATGATGAACAGAACGCGCACGTGTGCGCCCGAAGTCGGAGTAAAATTCGAATTTCTACTGTTAATATAATCGCCATCTTTTGCAACATAATACATGATGATGAACAGGGCGAATTTGGCAACCCCAATATATTTAGCGTCTCAAATACAGAATTGCGGCCCGAAGCCAAAACCCTCTCTCAGAAGAATAGCCCATTAAAGAGATAGCGGCCCAAACACTATTCCACCACGCTTAAACCTTTCGCTTTGAATTAGGCTCAGGCTTAGTATGCCTAAGGTTTGGCTTAGTCTTAGGCTCAGGCGTAAGCTCAGGCTTAGGCTCATGCTTAGGCTTTGGCGCTCAGGCTTAGGCTTAAGCTTAGGCTCAGGCTCGGACTGACAATGTACGTGCTGAGCCCAAACCTAGCCTGCACCAAAGCCTAAGCCTGCATAAGCCTAAGCCTGTAGCCTAGGCCTCACACTAGCGTATTGTTCATCATCAGAAATGACGCGCAGGCACTCCTCACTGTTTTGACGTTTAGAGGCTTTGTACGCACTCCCGGGAGGGCGGTCTACCAGCCCAGAGTCAGTCCCGCCCCAGCCAGGGGGGAGGTCTACCAGCCAGGAATTTACCCAATTGCCACCTCGGCCATACGACGTGGCTCGGACAACGGCGCTGGCAACGTGGACAGTCCCACTGAACCCGCCTTCCCAAAGGGTAGTAATGATGATAATCCGAGAAAGAGGAAACTTTCGCCGGAAAACGCGAGTGGAAACGACGCGAGAAAGGCGGACAACGCGACGGACGCGGCGATCGGCGCCATGATACAAGGTGGCTTGGTGATAGTTTTATTGATAATGTTGGACCATTTTGTTGGCACTCCGCCGCTTGAAAAGCGAAGGAGTGCTATAGGAGCGGTAAAGCCTACAGTTAGCATGTCCGGGGCTGGCGCTCGCTAGGGAGCACTTAGAGAGCCAATTTTTTTTGGCACTCCTCCCCTCCAAAAGGGAGGAGTGCTATAGTGATGGTGCGGATTCTGTGTAAATTCAAACGCTCATAAGTCGGGCTAGAGTTGGCCGATCTTGGCGAATTTTTTTTTATTAGATAGGTCTCTGGATGGAAAAACCTGCATCGGGGGTCTCGGCTTCCGTACGGGACCCGATTTTTGGCAAGTTGCCAAAAACCCGACTTTTCGGCCTCCGGCGCACTTTGGGGGGCTAAAATAAGGAACTGGTAGAACGTAGCGAGACGAGCTTTGGGCCGAATATGTAAAAGACATTGGGCTATCCGATGGTGGGGGCGCCGCCGGGCTGGGTCCGGTTCTGCCCGGGCCGGGTAGCAAAAACCCGGTTTTTCGACCCAAAAATAGGGTTCGCGGCCCCCGCTGTAAGTGTTTTATTTTTAAAGTAGAAGTTTTAGTTTATTGAGAACTGGCACATCTCAGATAGCCAATGACCGCACCGCATTGTTGAATCCGGTCAGATGTACCCCGGGCTGGGAAATATTGCCCAAAGTTGGGTCCTGGAGTTCCGGGCAAAACTTCGGGCCGGCGTAACTATTGATAGGGTGCTCAGATCGAGATGGGACAAACACCATTCGATAGAGCTCGGCGTGCTCTATAAATGTGTAGTAGGTCACTTCTTTCGGAGAGGCCGAATTTTGTGTGAAAATCGAAAAAATCGATTTTTCAGTCAAAATTCAAAAGTGGCGCGTTTCCTATTTTTGACTGCGCGGATCGATTCCGACGATATTGACAGGGTTTGTGAGGCTTACAAGTATCTTCATAGGTTTTGAATTTCATGTTTCGGCGGGGGCAATTTTTTGGTGAAATTCACATTTTTCCTACAAATTTTCGGTATTTCGGTGTAAAGTGGGGTCAGTCGAGACATTTTGGTGCCAATTTGACTTTCACGTGATAGAGCATCAAAAGATACGTTGTTTTTGTTATAAGCACTTTTTTTGTCCGACGCGTATTTTGGCGGGAAATTTGAATTCAAAAATTTGGTTGCTCGATTTGTCCAGGGCACCTACTGTGTAAGTACTCGATTCCGGCTTTTCGGGGACGCTGATCGCGAATCTGACATTGGTTTTTCGTTTTGAGATGTGTGGGACCATTTTTTAAGAATTTGCATGCCACCATACGTGCCCTCAAGTGGAAAACCTGATTGTGTCAGTTCAGCTGAAGCTAGGTGTGCTGTATGTCTAATATGGGGTATTCGAGGGTCACAACCGAATTTGCTATTAATTATGCGATCAGAATGGCCACTAAGCCTCACTGACGGGTCTCGTTCATCAATGGGCAGCATAATTTAACTCCCAAAATTCTTCTGATAGAGGGGAGGAGTGCCCCGAGGGGCTCTGCCCCCGTCTACTAATCTTGTTAAAAGATAGCTTATGACGACGCGCAGCGTGCTCGGGGGGTGAAAAAATTTCGGCGGTGGAAGAATTTTGCAAAAATTCAAAAATTCTAATTTTCCGGTTCAAAAAAAAGCACGCCATAACTTTCGCAAAAGTGGGTCGAATTTGATGATTTTTGGATATGTTGTAGGCCTTTGGGCCCTCTACGAAGCGGGGCTGGAACGGGCTCCCTAGGTGGTCCGTCCGACGCGTGAGTACGGTAGAAAATTCGAATTTCAAATTTTTTTTCCCGACGTTTAAAAAATCGTACCTCGAGATTGCGACGGCGGATTCTCGCAAACTCTTCGATCCGGCAAGGACAATTGTATGACCTTTCGTTTGAGACCAAAACCGCCGAGATCAGTCTTGTCGTTCGGGAGATACGCGGTCACAAAAATCCCGGGTCCCGAGCGGAAAATTCGGATTTTCGACTTTGAGTGGATTTTTGGGCTGGAAAGCGTGCCTTTAGCGGCAAATTGACCATTGCAACGTGTTCAGCGTCAAAAGTTGGTCTAGACGAACCGTCTTGACCATTTTGAGGTACCGCACCCCGGCCGCGCCGAATTTTTGAATCCCGGGGTCAGATTTTCGAAATTGTGTTTTCACTTATTTCGGGGGTTTCCGACGACGCTGAACACGAATCCGGTGTTTGTTTTGCGGTTTTTGACGCCTTCACCCTGCTTTCGGCACCCGGCCGGCCAAAAATTGGGTCCCGGGGTCGAATTTTCAAAATTGCGTTGACAGTTGTGTCTGGGCTTTCTGACACGGCAGAACGCGAATCCGTCGTTTGTTTGGCGATTTGCGGTGTATTTAGCCTAGTTTTGAATGAATACTCACGGTCTGTAATATTTCGCGAAATTCCGAAAATACCGTCCGCCACTGATTTTGCTGCGCCTACAGTACGCCGTCCATATAAGACGCGCTGAGAAAGGCGTCTACGCACGCGCAATCGAACCGACTTATAGGAGCATCGTACTGTAGCAGGCACGGATCTAGGATTTTTCTGTAGGGGGGGGGGGCCAAATGTATACACTTTTAGAAATTCTCTTAAATAGCGCCGCAGGCGAAAATTTTGCCGTTTCTAAGTGCCCCAGGCAAAAATTTTGCCATTTCAAAGCGCCGCAGGCGAAAATTTTGCCGTTTCTAAGTGCCCCAGGCACAAATTTTGCCATTTCTAAGCGCCGCAGGCAAAAATTTTGCCATTTCTAAGCGCCGCAAGCAAAAATCACGCCATATCTAAGCGCCGCAGGCAAAAATTTTGCCGTTTCTTAGCGCCGCAGGCGAAAATCACGCCATATCTAAGCGCCGCAGGCAAAAATTTTGCCATTTCTAAGCGCCGCAGGCGAAAATCATGCCGTTTCTAAGCGCCGTAGGCGAAAATTTTTACGTTTGTGGGCCTTTACTTCCAATTTTCAAGGACCCGCCCAGTACTACAGTCCGGGCTCTCGGGGGCCCGGCCCCCCCCCCCCCCCCTGGATCCGTGCCTGTACTGTAGCACCGACGCCGTCCACCCCAGCGGGGGATCCCTTGCTGTGTAGCGTAGATAAGGCGCGCCTGTACAATTGGGGCGCCGCTGGCATTCTACATTGTGAGTGGCTATAGACAGTCAGCGGTCAGTCCAGTACAGCCTGCTCCGACGCGTCACTTGCGCCACATCGACCTCTAAGTACTTGACATTGGCTTAGGCCCACCCCGGGCTATCGACCCTAGTTCCACACTGAAACAATTGGGAACAAACAAATTTAAAGGGAATGCAACACTTGTTGGAGTTTCTGTGCCCCCGTCTGCTAAAACAATCACGCGGAGTGCCTATCTGACACTCAAGGAGTGTCACGTATCACTTGTTAGGAATGAAGGCTTCGTAATCTTCCCAATCGTGTAAACTTTATAAGGGTGGCGGGGGGAGGGGGTGGTTGGGTGAGGGCCAGGGGGGGGGGGGGGTCGCCGAGGGACAGATCTCAACGCCTCGCCTCATCGTTTCTTCGTTATCAACTTACGCGTGGGGGGGGGTGGGTGGGCTGGGCGACCCAATAACGCCCCTCACCCCACGTCACATAATAGATCGCGTATTTTGTTTAGATGAAGACCACAGCAACAATGACAGTCCTCTGGAGTTGGACGGGGAGGATTTCTCCCTGGCCATAGCCCCAGACGATCTATCGCCTACAAATGACATCTTGGATAGCACTGCTGCGGCGACCACTGACACTCCGCCAAGAGAGAAAGCGATGCAGCTGCAGCGCGCGGTCGCCGTGAAATCGCCGCCCACTAGGGTACCATACATTTAAAATGGAGTCCAAAATCAGTTTCGCTTTGTTTTGACTCTATGACCCCAGGGCATTCCACAGCCTCCGCCGCGGGCCCTACTGCACCCGGTCCAGGTTCCGAACCAGAATCGACCCCCAGCGCAGCTGCAACAGCAGAAGTCGCGCCAGAGTCAGTCTCAACAGCGGCCGCCTCCGGGGGTACTGTACTAGCTTTGGGTCTAGTATTGGGGGGGGGGGGGGGGGGGGGGTATTGAGGGCGAAGCCCCCCCAGACCACCCCCCCCTCCCCCAACAGCACCTCTTGCCTGCGACGATACACTAATAAGTGAAATTTTTTCCAACCGGGCACTGTAGGTACCGGGTTTTTAGCACTCCGACCCCAAAAGGGGCGGAGTGCTATAGTGGAGCTGCTCCCGATCAAAATTTTTGCCCCAAGATTTCTCGCGCGTGGTTCATCCGATTTGGACGGGGTTTTTTTTAATCGATAGCTCTCGAGGGATAGTAGGGGTGCTCGGGCCTTCGTTTTTTTCGCGTGGTGGAAAAATTTTGAGAAAAATTTAAAAATTTGAATTTTTACTTACTGGGAGGGTGTTCAGCAGCTGCTACTTTCTGGAATAATGTGCCGATTTTGATGCCCTTTGGACATGTTGTAGTCCTCGACGAGACGAAGAGGGGACAAAAAATCCCGACCCTCTAGGTCGACGCGTTCTCGGGTTACGGTAGCCGAAAGTGGTTTTTTGACAAAAATTTGCCTTTAAAAATCCTAGTAAATCAGGGAGTTGTTGGATCGGGCCAGATATCTCAAATCGGCAAGATTAACATGTTCTCTTTCGTTTAAGACCAAAATCGCCAAAATCCACCGAGGAAATCTTGAGTTCTGCTGTCACAACGGGTCTCCGTCGGGGGTCGAAAATTCCAATTTTTGACTTTCGGGCGTTTTAGCGCCCGATTGCGATGATTTATGGCCAAATGGACTGCACCACGCGATTTCCCGTTGAAAACTGATCCGGAATCGATTTTCAAAAGTATTTTTTCGGCTACCGTACCCCGGCCGCGTCCAAAATTCGAATTTCCACCCGGGTGGTCAAAATCAATGTTGGAGTCGATCCCGGTGCTTTCGAGGTCGCTGATGCTGAATCTGGCGTTATTTTGGCGTTTTGGATCAAGATTGGCGAGTTTTGGTCGAAAATCGACCTACCGTAGCCCTACGTCGACGAAACTGAAAGTGTGGTAATTGTACGGTTGAAGTGTCGATTCTAGGGTATTTCGCGGCGAGGAACGCGAATTCGCTATTGGTTTCTCCATTTTGTGTCGATTTTGCCATCAAACAGCCACTTTCCTAATGCCGGAATTCAAATTAGAATGCAACTTTTACTGTACTCTCCTCAAACTATTTGCAACTTAAATTTGCGCGCGCATTCAAACTTCTGAATTGAAGGACAATGCAGTGTGGAAAGGCGGCGTGGTAAAGTGAGCATTTGCGCATGAACTGTCAATTCTTCCCGTCCAAAATGGCAAGGCGAATTTGCGATTGGCGCAGCCCCGAATCTTAGCTGCCGGCTACTGGTTGAATCGAAGCGAAATGGCGCATTTTGGACTCAATTCGGCCTGGTCTACAGGATTTCGGTGGAGTTCTGCTGCGCGCCGGCCGGTCCTTGTAGGTGGAGGGAATATGCGTATTCTGAAACTCGCGCGCCGGCGGAATCTGTGGAGAATCTTTGGGCGGAAATCGGCCTTATTTCTCATGATAAGTGAGTGGCGGTCTGCTTTCTCCCGTTCTGGTCGGAGTGCTTCACTGCAGGGTCTCCTGCACGTTTCCCTTGTTCCGCTTAAGCGCCCCGGGGCGCTTACGTTGAAATGGGTCCTCACTCCTCCAAGCGGAAAATGTTCTAATGTACTGTAGGAGAGTTCTGGGGACCTATTGTGGTATTCTTTGCGTTAATAAGGTTGTCTAAGTGTCCAACTGACAACTTCCAGCTCCAAAGACGTAACCTACAAGCCGACCAGCACTTTCACTGAAGTTTAATAGAAACTGAGGCTCTATAATTTGATGCGGGCGACATAAATAACTTCCTTAACCTCTGCAGACCCACTCACATGCACAAATCAAGCAGTTCACAGCTTCGCAGCTCAGTAAAACTCGTCTCAAAGTGTGTTGCTGTCGTAGGATTCAAAGCTTTCTCGCGTAATTTTCCCATCATATGCCCTACTTTACTGCCATCGTAGCGCAAAACTTGGGCACCACGTAAGCGCCCCGGGGCGCTTATGTGGCAGTGAAAACCTCGTAAGCGCCCCGGGGCGCTTATGTGGCAGTGAAAACCTCGTAAGCGCCCCGGGGCGCTTATGCGGGGGGGGGCGCTTAAGCGGAAAAACCCGGTAGTTGTAATTTTGCCCTGCAAGAATTGAGAAGATCGGGTTTTCTCGTACTACGAATTTTTGGACGAACAATGGCGGCATTATATCGTTAAAAGACTTGCCCCCCCTTCGTTTTGTTGTCCTCGCATTTGTCAATCCAGAATACGCTTTTGGTACAAATCAAATGTTTTGTTAGCAAAGTGTCAAAATTTTGATTTTTTTACAATATTCATTTCCAGGTCCAGCAACTCTCGGTTCCCCTGTGCTGCTGTCGCTCCATAAGCGCCATGAAGTGCGAGGAGAGTCCCCCGCTGACCTGCCAGGCTGTCAGTACCGTGGACGGAAAAGTCAGTAACCCGCGTCGAGTGTGTTTCATAAACTGCATTCTAGTGAGGAAGTCAGCAGCGAAGTTTGCACCTGTTTTGTGACTTCAGGGTCTTCCCAAAAGACCCGAAGTGACAGTTTTTGAATCGTTCGCTGGGGTTCTAACCGGCGGACGTGATTAGAGCTTCCTAAGTTTGATACAGTATTGCAAACGGGCAAATTTCGGACAAAATAAATTTCGGACAAACGGAGAGCTGCGGTTGGCAAGGGATAAAGACAGTCGTCTTCTGTTCATTTCGGAGTTTGTATGTGAAGTATCACAGTCTGTATCATTGCGTATGTAATTGTATTGGCTTCGAAAGGCCACTAAAACACTCGCCTGACAGTTACCGTAGGCAGGCAGATCAACGGCGATTGGCTCGTAGGGTAGACGTTTCACCTTCCATCCAATCGGCGACTAATTTTGCAGAAAGGTTCTCATAGTCATTTTCAACCGCTAATTTCACGCGTCATTTTCAACGTGCTTGAGTGGCGTGCACCTTTTGAGCTACCGTAGTTCTCCAATAAGCGCCACGGGCGCTGTTTTGCATCCCCTCTCTAGCCCTTTCTGACACCAGGTGGGACTATTGTCCCTCGAAGCAGCACACTCAGCTAGATCGGCCGATGTGGGAACGTGGGCCGCACACGTTCTTGGTTTTTGGCGATTCTGTACACTCGATTGAGATCGGGCACACGTGATTGGAAATTTTGGGATTGTGTACACTTTTTGAATGACGTGTGCCAGTTGGCAAGAACGTGTACTGATTCCGGGAACGTGTACTGATTTTCAATCCTGTGTGCAGCCTGGCTGGCTGTAGGGGGAGTGCTGTACACGTTCTGTGCGCTGGGGGGAGTGGTGCACACGTTCTCTTCGCTGTAGGGGGAGCTGCACACGTTCTGTGCGCTGGAGGGAGTGCTGTACACGTTCTCTGCGCTGGGGGGTGGTGGGGGGGGGGCTGCACACATTCTCTGCGCTGGGGGGACTGCTGCACACGTTCTCTGTGCTGTAGGGGGAGCTGCACACGTTCTGTGCGCTGGGGGGACTGCTGCACACGTTCTCTGCGCTGTGGGGAGCTGCACACGTTTTGTGTGCTGTATTTGGAGCTGCACACGTTCTCTGCACTGGGGGGACTGCTGCACACGTTCTCTGCGCTGGGGGGATCCCTGTACACGTTCTGTGCGCTGGGGGGAGTGGTGCACACGTTCTCTTCGCTGTAGGGGGAGCTGCACACGTTCTGTGCGCTGGAGGGAGTGCTGTACACGTTCTCTGCGCTGGGGGGGGGGGGGGGGCTGCACACGTTCTCTGCGCTGGGGGGACTGCTGCACACGTTCTCTGTGCAGTAGGGGGAGCTGCACACGTTCTGTGCGCTGGGGGGACTGCTGCACACGTTCTCTGCGCTGTGGGGAGCTGCACACGTTCTGTGTGCTGTATTTGGAGCTGCACACGTTCTCTGCACTGGGGGGACTGCTGCACACGTTCTCTGCGCTGGGGGGATCCCTGTACACGTTCTCTGTGCAGGGGGGATCCCTGCACACGTTCCCTGCGCTGGGGGGATCCCTGCACACGTTCTTTGTGCTGGGGGGATCCCTGTACACGTTCTTTGCGCTGGGGGGATCCCTGTACATGTTCTCTACACTGGGGGGGATCCCTGTACACGTTCTCTGCACTGGGGGGATCCCTGTACACGTTCTTGATGTTTGTACACGTCCTTTGCGGTTTCTGCAGTTCTGTACACGTTCTTTGCGTTTTGTACACATTCTTTGCGGTTTTGGGATTTCTGCACACGTTCTTTGCATTTTCGTGATTTCTGCACACGTTCTTGACTTTTGTACACGTTCTTTGCGATTTCGCGATTTCTGCACACATTCTTTGCGGTTTCTCAATTTCTGTACACATTCTTGACTTTTGTACACGTTCTTTGCGATTTCTGGGTTTCTGCACACGTTCTTTGCGGTTTCGTGATTTCTGTACACGTTCTTGACTTTTGTACACGTTCTTTGCATTTTCTCGATTTCTGCACACGTTCTTTGCGTTTTTGGGATTTCTGCACACGTTCTTGACTTTTGTACACGTTCTTTGTGTTTTCTGGGTTTCTGCACACGTTCTTTGCGTTTTTGGGATTTCTGCACACGTTCTTGACTTTTGCACATGTTCTTTGCATTTTCTCGATTTCTGCACACGTTCTTTGCGTTTTTGGGATTTCTGCACACGTTCTTGACTTTTGCTCACATTCTTTGCATTTTCTCGGTTTCTGCACATGTTCTTTGCGTTTTTGGGATTTCTGCACACGTTCTTGACTTTTGCACACGTTCTTTGCATTTTCTCAATTTCTGCACACGTTGTTTGCGTTTTTCAGATTTCTGCACACGTTCTTGACTTCTGCACACATTCTTTGCATTTTCTCGATTTCTGCACATGTTCTTTGTGTTTTTGGGATTTCTGCACACATTCTTGACTTTTGCACACATTCTTTGCATTTTCTCAATTTCTGCACATGTTCTTTGCGTTTTTGGGACTTCTGCACACGTTCTCCACTTCTGGGCTGATTCTGCATGTATTGTCCACTTCTGGGGCGAATCTGCACACAGTCTAGATTTGTGGGCTGATATTGGACTTTTGGGCTGATTCCAAGCACGTTCTTGATATCTGGGAATGCTTAGATATCTGGGGGTTTGCAGTATGAGTGGATTAATTGAGACATGTTAGGGGTAGTGGTTGTGGGGGTACATAGGCCGCTAAGTGCAGTTGGTGTTTTGTCACCCTGCCGCAGGCAGGTGAACCCCTATGGGAGCTCAGCATGTGTGTGTTTTGTTTATTGGTTCGTAATGCTCTCAGTCACACCTTGTCATTGGAAAGTTGAGAGACGACCTTGGACTCTTTGGATAGGTTTCCACCCACTGATCGGGTCGCTTTTCCATGGTCGAGACTCAAATAATTTGAATTTCGTTCATTACAGTAGCCACAAGGTCCATAAACGTAAAACGGCTTTAGTGTGTTTGGTTTAAATCAGAGATAGAGACGATTCTGGGCTGTTTCGACAGGTGTCGTTGTGCGCTGTCAAAAACTTTCAATTAGTAAACAAGTGATACGTGACACTCCTTGAGTGTCAGATAGGCACTCCGCGTGATTGTTTTAGCAGACGGGGGTACAGAAACTCCAACAAGTGTTGCATCCTGTTAAATTTGTTTGTTCCCAATTTTTCCAGTGTAGAACTAGGGTCTATGGCCCGGGGCGGGCCTAAGCAGATGCCATACACTTAGGGGCCGATGTGGCGCAAGTGACGCGTTGGAGCAGGCTGTACTGACGACGATGAGCGCAGGCTGTACTGACCGCTGACTGTCTATAGCCACTCACAATGTAGAATGCCAGCGGCGCCCCAATTGTACAGGCGCGCCTTATCCACGCTACACAGCGAGGGCTCCCCAGCTGGGGTGGACGGCGTCGGTTTCCCTAGTGCTACAGTACGGCGCTCGTATAACTCAGTTCGATTGCGCGTGCGTAGATGCCTTTCTCAGCGCGTCTTATATGGACGGCGTACTGTAGGCGCAGCAAAATCAATGGCGGACGGTATTTTCGGATTCGCGAAATTTTACAGAGCGTGAGTATATTCGGCCAAAATCAGGCTAAATACACCGCAAATCGCCAAACAAACGACGGATTCGCGTTCTGCGGCGTCAGAAAGCCCAGACAAAACTGTCAACGCTATTTTGAAAATTCGACCCCGGGACCCAATTTTTGGCCGGCCGGGTGCCGAAAGCAGGATAAAGGCGTCCAAAATCGCAAAACAAACACCGGATTCGTGTTCAGCGTCGTCGAAAACCCCCGAAACAAGTGAAAACACAATTTCGAAAATTTGACCCCGAGATTCAAAAATTCGGCGCGGCCGGGATACGGTACCTCAAAATAGTCAAAACACTTCGTCTTGACCAACTTTTGACGCTGAACACGATGCAACGGTCAATTTGCCGCTAAAGGCACGCTTTCCGGCCCAAAAATCCATTCAAAATCGAAAATCCCAATTTTCCGCTCGGTACCCGGGACTTTTGCCACCGCAGATCTCCCGAACGACAAGACCGATCTCGGCGGTTTTGGTGTCGAATGAAAGGTAATATAAGTGTCCAGGTCAGAAATTAAATTGGCGAGAATCCACCGTCGCAAACCCGAGTTACGATTTTTTAAATGTCGGAAAAAAATTTAAAATTTTGAATTTTCTACCGTACTCCCGCGTCGGGCAACCTAGGGAGCCCGTTCCGGCGATGCCGCCTAGAGGACCCAAAGGCCTACAACATATCCAAAAATCACCACATTCGGCCCACTTTTGCGACAGTTATGGGCTATTGTTTTTTTTTTTACTTAGTAAAAAATTGAATTTTTGAATTTTCGCAAAATTCTTCCACCGCCGAAATTTTTCACCCCCCGAGCACGCTGCGCGTCGTCATAAGCTATCTTTTAAAAAAGAATTTGGCTCCCTAGGTGCTTCGTAGCGAGCGCTAGGATGTGTTATGTTAACTGTAGGCTTTACCGCTCCTATAGCACTCCTTCGCTTTTCAAGCGGCGGAGTGCCAAACACGCACCTCGAAACTCGATATCTCATTTTCAACCTTTCAGTACTATGTAGAATGGCTCTAACGCAATCGTCGCGTTCCGTGGATAGGCTTCGACTCTTCGATAGGTATTGACTCACTTGTTCTCCCATTGACCACGACTCAAAAGTTTGAATTTCGCGAGTAACCCAAATGTAAAACTGCAATAGGGCCCTAACTCGCTCGTCTTGCATCGTAGAGCAACAAAAGGTGAAGAAACTGAGTGAGGTGTGGAGCCGCCACAAGCGGAACTAAAGTCAGTTCAAAATTAATGGGAACTGAAAGTTTGTTCGCCTTGCCTCAGCCGGGTGACATCCTACGTGAGCTCGACGTGCGTGCGTGCGTGCGTGCGTGCGTGCGTGCGTGCGTGCGTGCGTGAGTGCGTGCGTGCGTGCGTACGTACGTACGTACGTTCGCTTCTCATATCTCTACTTTGGAAAGTCGTAGAGACACGATCTGTGGGCCTATGGATTGGTCCCGACTGACTGTTAACTCCACTAATTCACGTCGAAACTCAAAAATTTGAATTGCGCGCGCTACTGTAACCCGAAAGTCAAAACGCAAAACGGCTCTAACTCGCTCGTCGTACGTCGTTGAACGACAATCGACACGCCATTTGAAAAGTGCTCTTTCAGGCGACTGCATAATTTATTTCAATTAGTAAAATGCGCACCATGGAAATCGACATTCACTATGTTTTGAGCACTATAAGGACTCTAACTCACTCGTCTTACATTGTACAGCGGCATTCGTTCGACCGTTTGAAACCTCACGTTGAGGCAGTTGTTGAACACTCATTCCAAAGAAATACTTTTGTTTTTAACCCTTGTCTTACGAACAATTTTGTCTTGCAAACGCGAACAATTAATCCCGGGCGATCCCAATGTTGCCTTGCAACAACCGCTCAGAAATGCGTGTGTCTTGCTCAAAAAATTAATCCCGGGCGATCCCAATGTTGCCTTGCAACAACCGCTCAGAAATGCGTGTGTCAAGCTCAAAAAATTAATCCCGGGCGATCCCAATGTTGCCCTGCAAGAACCCCTCAGAAAGGAGCGTGTCAGAAGTAGCGCATGAATAGTGGACTCCGGGCGGGCGCGCATCATATCGGAAAGACTTCGAAATACTTTACAAAAGTATCCATTCTTTTACTCTTCTACTTTAGAACACTCACAAACCACTCCGTATTAATAAAACAGCTACACTTTTTTTAAACAGCTTGTTGCTTGTTAATAGTGACTCTATGTATTTACCAATTGATGCGCCCATGTTCGTGCTACGTTTTGATTTATGTGATACTTTGCGATTTCGGCTTTAATGTGATGATATTGTTAGATTTTTTTCTACGAGAGCTCGGCGTGCGTGCGTTCGTCCATACGTACGTGCGGAACGCTCTCGGATCTCAGCGTTGAAAAGTCGTAGAGGGACGATCTTGGGCTCTACGGATAGGTCATGACTCACTGATCATTCCGCTAGGAGAAGTCGAGATTCAAAAGTTTGAGTTGCGCGCGCTACAGTAACTCGAAGGTCAAAACTGCTCTAGCTCGCTCGACTTACGTCGTAGAGTGGCAATCGACACGTCAGGTGAAAGCTCTCGACGCGTTCTTTCATGCAGCTGCATACTTTTGCTCAATTACGCAAACAAGCGGTGCAGAAAACGCCATTCTCGGGATTTTGACGCCAAGATCGCTCTAACTCGCTCAACTTGCGTTGTAGAGAGACGATCTCAAGCGTACTGGATAGTTCTCGACTTACTGATCATTTGTTCCCCCATCGGTCGAAACTCAATTTGCGCGAGTTACAGTAACTCGAAGGTGCAGAAGCACGAAATGGCTCTAACTCGCTCCTCTTACGTCGTAGAGCCGCAATCGACACGTCAGGTGAAAGCTCTCGGTGTGCTCTTTCTTGCGTCAGCAATAATTTTTTTTCAATAGCACAAGCACTCACTGCGGAAAATGCCATTCTTGAGATTTTAACACCAAGATCACTCTTTGCTAAATGAACAGAAGTGTGGTGGGGTGACAAAACACCAACTGCACTTAGCGGCCTATGTAGCCCCACAACCACTACCCCTAACATGTCTCAATTAATCCACTCATACTGCAAACCCCCAGATATCTCAGCCTTCCCAGATATCAAGAACATGCTTAGAATCAGCCCGGAAGTCCAATATCAGCCCACAAATCTAGACTGTGTGCAGATTCACCACAGAAGTGGACAATGCATGCAGAATCAGCCCAGAAGTGGAGAACGTGTGCAGAAATCCCAACAAGCTCCGGTATTAAAAACTTGAGTTTGTATTCTGACTGACATTTCAAAGAGTTGCGTTCTTTCTGCAGAGAGTGCGAGAGTTCATCGCCCGCATGCTCCGCTTCATGAGCCCCCGCTTCGCAAGAGGGTATTGCATAGCAATATTGATTTCGCCCGCGATTTGGCTTTTAGAGCAAGAACATCCCTCTTTCAAGCAACGCTTTTAAAAAAAGTGACAAAAACTTGTAAAAGTTTTGGCAAACAATTGACAGAGCACAAAAGAACGCACTATGAGCAATCAAACGGTGTCGCACGTCTGCATGCAGCAAAAAGCGATCTTAGCGTCAAAATCCCGAGAATGGCGTTTTCCGCGGTGCGTGTTTGCGTAATTGAACAAACCTTTGTAGCCGCATGAACGAACACGTCGAGAGCTTTCGCCTGGCATGTCGATTGCCACTCTACGACGCAAGACGAGCGAGTTAGAGCCGTTTTGTGCTTTTGCACCTTCAAGTTACTGTAACTCGCGAAATTCAAACTTTTGAGTTTCGACCAAAGGGAGAACAACTGATCAGTGAGTCGGGAGCTATCCAAAAAGCTCGAGATCGTCTCTCTACGACGCAAGTTGAGCGCGTTAGAGCCAGCTTAGCGTCAAAATTCCGAGAATGTCGTTTTCCGCGGGGCGTGTTTGCGTAATTGAAAAGGTTTTGCTGCCACATAGAAGAGCACGCCGAGAGCTTTCACCTGACGTGTCGATTGCCGCTCTACGGCGTAAGACGAGCGAGTTAGAGCCGTTTTGTGCTTTGCACCTTCGAGTTACTGTAACTCGCGAAATTCAAACTTTTAAGTTTCGACCAATGGGAGAACAAATTATCAGTGAGTCGGGAGCTATCCAAAAAACTCGAGATCGTCTCTCTACGATGTAAGTTGAGCGCGTTAGAGCGATTCTAGCGTCAAAATGCCGAGAATGGCGTTTTCCGCGGTGCGTGTTTGCGTAATTGAAAAAACTTTTGCAGACGCATGAAAGAACACGTCGAGAGCTTTCTCCTGACGTGTCGATTGCCGCTCTACGACGTAACACGAGCGAGTTAGAGCCGTTTTGCGTTTTGACCTTCGGGGTACTGTAGCGCGCGCAATTTAAACTTTTGAATTTCGAAACCTCTTAGCTGAATGATCAGTGAGTCGAGACCTATCCGTAGAGCCCAAGATCTCCGCTCTACGACTTTCCAACGCCGAGATCTGGGAGCGTTACGGACGGACGTACGTACGTACGCACGCACGCACGCACGCACGCCGAGCTCTCGTATGGTGTCGCCCGCCTGAGGGCGGGCGAAAAAACGCAAAGAACGTGTGCAGAAATCGAGAAAATGCCAAGAACGTGTGCAAAAGTCAAGAACGTGTGCAGAAATCCCAAAAACGCAAAGAACGTGTGCAGAAATCGAGAAAATGCAAGAACGTGTGCAAAAGTCAAGAACGTGTGCAGAAATCCCAAAAACGCAAAGAACGTGTGCAGAAACCCAGAAACCGCAAAGAACGTGTACGGGGATCCCCCCAGCGCAGAGAACGTGTACAGCGCTCCCCCCAGCGCAGAGAACGTGTGCGGGGATCCCCCCAGCGCAGAGAATGTGTACAGGGCTCCCCCCAGCGCAGAGAACGTGCGCAGCGCTCCCCCCAGCGCAAAGAACGTGTGCAGGGCTCCCCCAACATTGACGGACGTGTACAGATCACACACAGTGCAAAGAACGTGTGCAGATCACCCACAGCCGCAGAGAACGTGTGCAGGTCACTTTTCACTTCTCCACTTCTTCCTGTGGCGCAGAGAACGTGTGCAGCCTCTTTTCTCAGGTCCCCAGTGCTCCTGTGGCGCAGAGAACGTGTGCAGCTCACCTGCAATGGAGGAGAACGTGTACAGACCTCTTGCGCACCCCAGCGAACGTGTGCAGCCCACCCACTGTCAAGAACGTGTGCACTTTTCCAATGGGGTGTGCAGAACCAGAGAACGTGTACACTTTTCCAATCCTGTGTACACTTTTCCAATGACGTGTGCAGATCAGCCAAAATTTGCCGACTCAGCTGAGTGTGCGGCTTCGGAGCACACGTAATTCAAATTCCGTACACGCGATTGAAATTTCCAATCTCGTGTGCAGCTCCGCCCGCCAACCCAGGAACGTGTGCAAGTGTGTCAGAAAGGGGTAGGAGGGCGCTTATTGGAGGAGAGGGGAGGGGGCTTATTCGAGTGAACACCGTACACTCTCTCCGCAGAAACTGGCCTGCTCCAATCGGCTGGACAATCGGCGCCGCGGAGGGTCCTTTCATGGGGTGTCCCTCTACAGGCCCCACGTTCGGGTGCCGTTTTTCGCCCTGTGCGAAGCGCATCGCAACCTGCTCAACACCCACTACTGCTGCCCCGTCTGCGGAGTCTTTTGCTTGAAGGTAAGCGGTAGAATGGAAATAGTAGAAGTGTGGTATGAATTGGGGATGAATACAGGGTGTTTTGCATTGGGGGGGATAGTTTGACGAATACTCCAACGTAGATCAGGGACGTCGACAGAGCGCGCGGGGGGGGGGGGGGGGGGGCATTGGGGACAAATGCCTCCACCCCCCCAAGATGCCGGCCTGTAGAAATCTTTTTGCCTGCGGAACTATAGAGTAAACATTTTTGCCTGCTGGGCTGTAGATTATGATGGTGTGTACTGGTAATGGTGTGTAAATGGTGGAAATTTTAAGACCAAAGTAGCTAGATTTCTGCCTGCGGCGCTAAATTTGCGCATATTAGCACTAAAGCAGCAATGATATTTTGCCCCTCCCAGTTGCCAATCCTGGCTACTCCCCTGCCGCAGATATCGTCAGTCCCCTCTCCCCAAATGTGATAGAAAAGTCCTCATTAGTGAAGATTTGTAACTTGTACATCCAAGCCTGAAATAGCACTATATTTTCACACATACACCGCAAATTTTGCGTTGTATGGGCGCTATGACCGTCGAAATTGTTGCCTCCCGTCAATTGTTTTGCCCCTGGCGACGCCACTGCTATTTTGATCGTTTGTGACGTGTTTTTCCTCAAATTTCGCACAATTTCATACTTATTCCAGGGCCGATTCATGGAGTGCGCCGCCGGCCGACCCAACCACTATTTCCACTCCGGCTGCGCCCCGGCACTCAACCAGCAGTGCCCCCATTGTGGGAGCGACGAATTTCAACCCGCCCTCATCAATGTCTGCACGGAGAAGGCGGTTTGTATTTGGGGATTTGTCTGTTGGAAGTGACAAATGCGTCTTTTGTCATACTTGACAGCAGTGCAAATTCGCGACGCATTGTCTAGCAAAGAAGTTGCGTTGTAGGCACTTGTGCACTGGACAATTGGCATTTGTCCACTTGGGGGTGGGGGACAAATCGTATTGGACAAACTGAACAATTCATGTGTTACAATAACATAACTTCAATCAATGGCAGTACCGCTGTATGATACGCCTGTGCGTGCAATACCACGCTGTGGTATTGCAAATACCAATTACGCGTAGCGAAATAATTTGTACCTACGAATTTCTTTTATCAAAACGTATTTTTGTTTTGTGTCTTTCTAAAATCATTTATTTCACAATTCAGAAGCCCGTCGATCCCTTCCGTCTTCTGCCCCTGTTTCCCGAATCTACCAGAGCCAAAATGGCAGTGCCCACTTCACAGAAGCCTGTTGTGGGAAGTAATGGGCCTCAAAGCTTGAATTCTGAAGAGAAAGAGCTATCGTTGCCCAGTGACAGAGTTCTTTCCACGGGTTGGTTAGTGTGGAGAGGGATACTGTAATGGTAGCAGTGTGAAGGGTTACTGTAGCACTGAATGGGCACAGACACAGTGCAGCACTAACAGCACGGAATGATTACTGTAGCACTGTGAATGGTCACTCTACCAATGTCAATGGTTGCTGTAGTGATAGTCGAAACGTTATTGGGGGGGGGGGGGGGGGGGGGGGGCCCCCCCCCGGTTTTGTGGTTTTTGTTCTTTTTCTTTTGCCCCCCCCTCCCCCCCGGGTGAGGGAAACGGTTACTGTAATGGTTACGGTAATGGTTTGTTACAATTCACTTAATGGCCTGCTGTTGTTTCGAATAACGGCGCTTTCTAGGATTTGCCTCTCGCCTCCCACGAATTATTAGTGCTCATAATTCATCCACTTGTTGGGGGTGAGGTCCTGCCGAATTGTGTCCGAATGAGCCACTCTGTACAGTTCAATTTGTCATGCGTATAATCTCTTCTACCACCCTGTATACCAATGTCTTTTCAGAACTCCTTCCGAATCCCCAGGACAAGGAGCGTTTAGCCGACGCTTTCGCTAGCGTCGAGGCCTCTAACTCATCCGAAAGCGATGCTATTGGCGCTTTGAAAGACGCCGTGGAAGCTGGCAGCTTGGAAATAGTCGTCCGGCTTCTATGTGGGTCATTTTTGAATTCATACAATGTTTTCACAATGCGAAATTTGAATTTGTCACTCATACTTTAGTGAGGTCGGCCGACCCCAACGCCCCACTGGACGAGAGGAGAAACAGGCCTCTGCACGTGGCTGCGGAGAGGGGGGACTTCTTGTTGGGATACGTGCTGCTTCAGGTGGGTGAAATGGACGCTGCAGAGAGTGGTTGACAAGGCTGTTGATGGTGTGACACTCCTCTGCCCATGGCGTCAGATGGTCGAGCGTTGCTTGGTGTTTGCGCACCCCTCACGAACGACTCTCACCCCAACCCCCCCCCCCCCCCCCCCATACCTGTAACGCTGGTGGGGGGGGGGGGGGGGTCCCCCCCCCTGGCCGGAGGTCTCCCCCCCCCCTACCCCCCCCCCCCTACCCAGCCTGAAAGACTCCCCTCTTAAAAATTGTGAAAATTTTCGCCTGCGGCGCTTAAATATGGCCAAATTTTTGCCTGCGGCGCTATATTTAGGCTGTTTTCCATCAAAATTAAGCGATTTTTGGCACTTTTTACCCTATTTTTGCAAAATTTCCTTACTTTTTTGCCAAATTTTTAGGCATTTTGACCCCCCTCCTCGGTTTTGTAAACCCCCCCCCCCCCCCCACCCCCCCTAAATTCCAGATTTGCCCCCCCCCTCCCCGAGGGGGCGCGTTACAGGTATGCCCCCCCCCCCCTTCCGAACTGAGTATCGTCCTTTGCTCGCTCCCTCCCATTTGCGCCCAGTCCCACCCTCCTTCCCTGCCCCCCTTTCATTCTCTTCCTCCCTCTCTCCCTTTCTCTTAGTCACTCTCTCTCTCTCATTTGAGTCATTCTCCCCCCCCCCCCCCCCCCCACTATCACTGCCTCTACACACAGGGCGGGGCGGACCCCAACCTATCCAACGGGGTGGGTCTAACCGCGTTGATGGAAGCCTGCGACAGGGGTCACCCCAGCGTGGCTCACTTGCTACTGACGTTCGGCGCGGATCCCAGCATCAAAGTTGGTGATTTTTTTCAATTTTAAGTTTGAGAGATTATTTATTGCATCGATTTTTCCAGTGCTACTACCGCGACACTGGCAGTAGCACGGCGCTGCATATAGCGGCGGTCAACGGCCATGTAAAGGTGGTGGGACACCTGCTGCGCTCCAGACTCATCGACATCAACGCCAAGGTACTGTAGCGGGAAATTTCGAATTTTGGGATAAAGACGATAGAGCATTTGTTTCTGCGGAGAACCGTGGGATACCGTAAATCCTCCAATAAGCGCCTTGGGCTTGTTTTTTCAACCTACCTCTAAGAGGGGCGCTTATTGGAAGCTTATTCGAGGGGCGCTTATTAACTCGGCCCCTCGAGAGTGCCAAAGCTTCCGCAGAATTTCCAATTGTTGCCACATTTTTCCGTACATTTGCTTAGATTTTTGACCGAAACTGCTGAGCTTTTGATTGAAATACCTACCATTAGTCATTGTGCTGTCAAAGATAGCCCCATATTGTGTAAGAAAGTGTCAAACAGCACATATGGTAGTGTTAATACTACTGGTCCTCACCAAAGGTGGGCGCTTTTGTGGGGGGGGGGGGGGCCTAATATTCTCGACCTTCCTCTAGGAGGGGCGCTTATTAGAGGGGGCGCTTATTGGAGGATTTACGGTATTCAAGGCAGGCCCTTACGTGTACCAACTTATGATACGATTAATGATACTGACGATACTTAGCGCTTGCGATTGATTCCGTCGGCGCGTGGAGAACACGCCACCCTGTATTTGCCCTTTCACAGGACGACGGCGGCTGGACAGCGCTCAGTTGGGCCACGGAACATGGACAGGCGCCCATAGCTGAGATGCTTCTGGACAGGGGCGCCAGGCCTATGCTCACCGATTTGGTATTTGTATTGTTGATGTACTGTAGTTGCCTTATTGCTTGCAGTAGACCCAACAGAAAGAGTGGGATGGGGGGGGGGGGGGGCTTGTCGGCCTTTTGGGACAATTGGGACTGGGAGGCTATAAGGTTGACGCCCCCCCCCCCGCCCTAAGTCTGCGCAGAGGGCGAGGGAGAGATAGCCCCCCCCCCCATCCAAGCGCATCCAAAGCTGCGAGTTTGCCCAGCGCTTGTATTCGTACCCCCCCCCCCCCCTCCATTCCATCTTTCCAATCCCTCTACAGTATCCCTTTCCTTCTTCCTTGCAGGAAGGCAACATCTGCATGCACTGGGCCGCCTATTCCGGTTGCGTGCCCATAGCCGATAGACTGATCAAAATCACGGGACTCAGAGCTCTGTCGGCGGCTAATAACTATGGCGATACGCCTCTACATGTGGCCTGCCGGAGGTCGCAGTGGGAACTGGTCAGGTGTGTTTAGAAATGCACACGTGAAGATTGACCGTTTTGTGGTGGTTTTGAAAACGTTTTGTATGCGAATATGGATTGGAAGGTGGACGAAAATGAAAAAACTAAGCGAAATCCCATAATAATTCACACCCAGATTTCTGCTGGCAAAGGGGGCCGACGTGGGTGCCGCCAACGAGAAAGGCGACACGCCCCAGGCTATATTAGCCACTCAACAGGACACCCCACAGGTACAGAGTAATACACTGTATGTAAACACTCAAATAAGCCCCCCCCCCTCCCTTCATTACTACCCCCCCCCCCCAAGAGGGAGGCTGAACAATTTAGCTTCCCCGTGGCTTATTAGAGTATTGGCGGTGGTGGGGTTAGCCAAGTGTGTATGAACCTATTATTGTGTCTTTTGACAAATCTAAATAGTGGCGTTTTTGTGTCGTTTTCGCCAAGAGAAGCAGTTCTTTCCCCTCTGCAGGAGGTGAAGTTGGCAGCGGCGCTAGCCGAGGCCGCTCTGCAGGCTAAAAGGACGCACAGGCACAAAACCGAGCGGATTCTGAGCACGTATGTGGGTGCTTGTGGTCGCGTTTCGTAGAAAAGCTCGGTATTCGAAAGTTGAGTTTGTATTCTGACTGACGTGGGAGTTCAGCATTTAATGTAACTCGCGAAATTCGCATTTCTGTGTCTCGACCATCGAACGCGCCCAAGATCGTCGCTCGACGACTTTCCAGCGCCGAGATAGGAGATCCGGACTGACGCACGTAACGCACGTAGCACGCCGAGCTCTCGTAGTGTGTCGCACGGCTGGGGCCTGGCGAACAACGGCATGTGTTCATCGCCGTCGCAGCCGATATTCTCTCCTCATTGTACCAACACTTCTTTTCGCCACTCTCTCTCGCTCGCTCGCCCTTTAGCACCCACGGTGCTTCGCCCACTCTTGACAGGGACCTGTCTCGCGACCGCGAGAACTGCCCCGTGCCCTGCGCAAATGGGGTCAACACAGAGACGCCTCCAGTTGACTTCGCCTACGTGGAGACTCTGGTGGAGACACTTGATGAGTCTAGGGTTGGAGGAGACTCACCCGGTGGAGGTTGGGGGGGGGGGATTGCTTGAAGTTCGCTCATTCACGAAGCTCGCTCTCTTGCTCACTGCACACTCCCTCCCTCCCTCCCTCCTGCCTCCATTTATTCCTTTCTCCCAGTCCCTCCCTCCTTCCCCTCTCCCCACCCCCCTCCCCCTCCCTCCTACCTACCGCCCCCCCCCCCCCCCCTTACCTCCCTTCTCTACAGTTCCACCTCGGTGCCCCATCTCCCCCTGTCGGGATTACGGTGGAATTGTTGCAGCACTGCGACTGCGAGGACGACGGCACCCTCAGCAACTGCCGCTGCGCTCTGTTGAACGTTGGGCAAGCAATCGCGTACGAAGAGGTGAATTTCTGAATCTTGGCTACAGGGTTTCATAGAGAGAATGGAATAGAATCTGCGTGTAACTTCGTCCATAATAACGAAAACCGTAACGTTTCGCGCGGCGTCGCATGACCCAGTGAATCCGCGGCCTGCCACCGATTTTTCATCCCACCCGGAATCCTGACCTACTCTGTACCTGTTATCTTCTAGGATCGTCGCTTATCGGCCAGTTTCGACACGGAAAGGACTGATACCGTGTTCGAGCTGTGATGCCGCCCGCTGCAACGCCAACTGTCAGAATCGCGTGGCCCAGAAGGGCATCAAGTGCGTGCTCTCACTTTTGCACTTGTGTGGTGAATACTGATGAGATGTCTGTTATGTTTCAGCAGCCACTTGCAAGTGTTTCGCACGACCAGCAGAGGCTGGGGCGTGAAAGCGCTGGAGCGTATTAGGGAGGGCACCTTCGTCTGCGAGTGGGCGTTTTTTTCTTTTTTAGAGGTGTTGAAATAGAATGCAATGAAATTTGTCTATTTCGACAGGTACGCGGGCGAGATTCTCACGTGCGAGGTCGCGGACGCTCGCGACGACGACAGCTACCTCTTTGAGATGGAAGCGGTATGCGGGCGCAGTCGCGTGGCGTATTTTGTGGACACGTGGCGTGTCTGCGTGGTCGCGTGGCGTGTCTGCGTGGTCGCGTGGCGAGGCTGCGTGGTCGCGTGGCATGGATGCGTGGTCGCGTGGCGTGCCTGCGTGGTCGCGTGACTTGGCTGCGTGGTCGCGTGGCATGGCTGCGTGGTCGCGTGGCATGGCTGCGTGGTCGCGTGGCATGGCTGCGTGGTCGCGTGGCATGGCTGCGTGGTCGCGTGGCATGGCTGCGTGGTCGCGTGGCAGTGGCCGGCGCGGTCGCGCGGCATGGCTGCGTGGTCGCGTGGCATGGCTGCGTGGTCGCGTGACGCGTCGCGTGGTCGATCGGCGCGGTCGGCGTGGCGTGGGCGCGTGGTCGCGCTGATGGCGACTCCGGGGCCCACCCTCCACTCATCGTCCCCAGCGGCGGTTTTTGGTGCGATAGACGCCCAGTTCTACGGAGAGGCCGGAGAGAGTTCGTCAACCACGGCTGCGATCCCAACCTGATGCCTCTGAAAATAGTGTGGGGACTACTAGTACGTGAGAAAAAGGCACATTGGCAAACTCCTCACGCCAAGAAGAGGACATTCAATAGGGCGAGGAGCTGACGGTATAGAACGCTGTATAACGCCTGCGTGCCGAATGTGAATGCTGAATACGAATGCTGAACGTCAGGATGCGTGCGCGTTGATTTTGTAGACTCCTGTCGTGTGTGGTTGCTGGTCTGTCGGTCGCCCCCTCGGCAGAAACAAAATAGCCCCTCAGAGTGACAAGATACCTTTGTCCCAGTGACTATGAGAGACTCGAACGCAACCCGGACCCGGGAATAGCCACCCTGTACACATACACAGTTTCGACTACGGTGAGAATTCCTGGATCGTCAAGTACAATTAGTTTCGCTGCAGCTGCGGCGCCCACAACTGCAAGTACGACGACAGAAACATCGCCGCCTTCCTGGCCGAGCACCAAAAAGTTCGAATTTTGTCGTATCTCGAGAAATACAGTATTTGTAATGTGGGAATTTTTCGTTCGTTTCAGGAGCTGCAGAAGCAGCAGATGGCGGTGGGATTACGGTTAGTGTTGCCTTGAGGCCATAATTGCAATTTGTTTTGTTCAGTTGTTTTCTCTCGACGTGTGTGTCTCTGTATCTGATAATATTATTGCTGTCCAGTCGTATGTGGGATTCGAGACGCTATTTCTTGGAAATTTCACTACCAAAATTTGTTAGCTTTTCGCGGTGAACAAAA
>JASAMZ010001103.1:0-42940 GCA_030248115.1 Linhomoeus sp. GSCO2_2 | reverse complement strand
CCACGCACATTCAGGCAATAAGTAATCGGCGCTCAGCGCTCAGCGCTCAGTATTCGGCGCTCAGCAATCGGCGCTCACCGAAAAATCTCAATTTTTGAGCCGTTACGACTATTCTGAAGCTGCGAAACACTTTCACCCTCACCTCCCAACTGCCACAAGTCCTGCAGAGCAGAAATCTTTTCAATCTAATTTGAAAATAAGTCAAAATCGTCGAAAAATGAATTTTATTCGGTTGACGCGCAAAGTAATCGGCGCTCAACTATACTAAGCTAGCTAGAAAGCTGGCTTACCGTAATAGTGGATTAAGAAAATCGTTAAACGGCGGATGTTTCGTGCACTTCTTCGTGCCAATGCGTCCGCAACTGTCAGCAGGCCGTCGCCGAACTGTTTTCCAACCCAAACGCGTTCCAAATTGCTCGAAAATCGGCTTCTTCGGCAATCCCAAAACTGAGCGCCGATTACTGAGCGCTGAGCGCCGAATGAGCGCAGAGCGCCGATTACTTATTGCCCACATTCACACGCGCGTCATCAAATGACAAAACCCATCTGGACGAATCCGTCAAACTACTGAAATACTGGGGGCCATGTTTGGCCGGAATAAGCAACGTGACACTGAAACGGTCCGAGCGGCCGTCGCTCACAAGAACAGTAGTCTACACCGAACACTTGGACTCGAACTTGAAAAGCAATGGTCACCAGATCACCAGATCAACGGCGTAAAAGTTTGCAGCCTATCAGCGTCTGCGAAATAACAACCATTCTTTTGCAGGAGGGAATGGTTTTGGTGCTCCACCACCTACTGTATGTATGTACGTAGTAGTAGTACGTACACCTATGTAGTACTTACGCCTAAGTACGTAGTACATACACCTATGTACGTAGTACATACGCCTATGTACGTAGTACATACACTACATTCACCTATTTACTGTACTTGGTGCAGTACATGCACCTATGTACATAGTACATACACCTATGTACGTACCTACATACCAACCTGATAGTATGACGCCTCGATAGCTGTTATATATATGTCGTAGGCGGTTGTGCAAATCAGGCGGTGGTGCAAATTCTGCGCGCAAAGCTGCTTTTGCATGAAAGCCCGGCGGTGGTGCAAAGCTATCGCCCCCCCCCCCCCCCAAGCGGCGTGCAAACTAACAGTGCAGCGTATCCCCCCCAGCAGGGCGGCGGCTCTCTTTGTTATCTGTCATCTATAGGGGAGCGCACATTGAATGGACCAGGTCTTAGCAGTAAGTTAGCATTTGAGTGAGCTGTTTGAAGTAGCTGAAATGCCTAAACTGCTGTACGTGTTCCTGCGAATTAAGAAGAATGCGCCTTGTAGAAAACGATTTTGAGTTCGCGCGGTCCCGTTAATGGAACGACACCATCGTAGCGCACGAGGCTGCGAGCGAAGCTCAGATTATGCGCCGCCGTTTCCACGATTCTCCTGAAAGAGTCTGACAAACCGGTGCTTATCCTGTCCAAGCTCCCAGATATTCTGCGTCGCTTTCACGATGACGCCAATCACCAAAGAACTTAGAAGCGAAAATTGTCAGTCGCAACGGTGAAAGGGTTACGCTGGGCACGAAGTCAGGAACGCTCGAGACGCCCTTCTTGCGTGAACAACTGCTCAGAGTGAAGGGAAGAGCGGCATCCTTCGAAGTGCCCGACAAAGTCGTCACTGTGGTGCAGGCTATGAGAGCAGACTTCCTACTCGTCTAATCGTCCAACGGGCGCAACGTCTTTGAGCAAATGCCGGTCCAAATGCACAATGCACCTCAAAGTGTCCCTGTCGGGGAACAATCTGTGCTGCGGTGCCAAATGCCACTCTGAGAAAAGTTGTAGCAATCATGAGGAGACAAGATAAAGTGATCAGTGACTTCGTCAGTGCAGCGGATGCCTATTGTGCTTTACTAAAGTCGCTGAAGATGCGCGATAGACGACAGGATAGCCGCCCATTGTTATAAGAGTCCCATTGTTGTATAAGAAGAGGCCGCACGCGACGGCCCTGCATGAAAGGGGGGGGGGAGGTTCTGAGTCTGAGATAGCCGCCGCCGCTCGGTGGGTGGGCGGGCGGTTAGCCGCGGCGTCTGGCGGGGGGGGGGGCATTTGCACCACCGCCCGGCCTTTGTGCAAAGGAGCAGAATTTGCACAACCGCCTGTTTGCACAACCGCCTACGACATATACACATGTTCACTACCTTGTGTTACACACCACAGAACGAATTCGAGAAAAAGACCGAAGGGACACGTGCAATTTCGATTCGCCACACTATCTCAAAACCGGCGCATTCTACGGAGTACTTTCGCTCTAATAATGTAAGAGCAATAGACTTCGATGTCAGTCGTGCATCACTTGTAGAAGCATGGCTCTCAGCTGGCGCGCCTCGTAGGTGACGCTGTTCCGACCTGCATTGCCCAACTGTGTCGGTTGCAGTGGTCCGTCGACCATCGTCTTGATCGTCTTGCCGAACACTAAATACAGTAACACCTTGTTTCCTGTAAGTGGGGTGGTAGAAGGCAACCGTGACGAAGCAGTCGCCGCCAGCTCAGCAACCACTCAATCGAAGCGATAGTTCTCGCCAACCAGTCAATGTTCCGGTATGACAGTTTCTGTTGTACGACGACCAATAGCGTTCAAACATGAGTGGTACGGCGGTGACGGTAGCCAATTAGCGTAAATTACCATCAGTGGGCGTGCCCATTCCTACCGTACCAAAGTACATTCGCGCACAAGTGCAATCTAACCTTCGCACTGCTCGAGGAACTGAAGGCATTCGTGCAGGACGGAGTCGCGGACGACGATCATATGTTTGGCCAAGTTCTCGATCAGGGCGAGAAAGCAACGCTTGGCGTAGAACCAGGTGTCGGTACCCAGCTTCTTCGGATAGGGCTCCATCGCCTTGATCACGCGCGAGATGCCAAACTCGAAGTTGCCTTTCGAGCAGTATAGCGTCCTAGGCAAGAGGTCCCGTCCTAGGCACTTGCAAGAAATTGCGAGAAGCTACGGAAGCGCGCACCCGATGACCAAGTTGATGATGCAGAGGTGGAACACCTTCCTCTCCGGCTCCTCGTAGCTCAACTTCTCCTCCTCTTTCTCCACCTTCCGCATCAGCTCTTCGGCCTTTAGCAGCGTAAGACGGGTTCTCGCTATCATAGAAGCTAAACACTAAAGCTAAACGAACCTCCTCGTTCTGATTCGTCATGATGTAGCACACGCAGAGGTTGGCCAGCACGATAGCGCTGATGTCAAGGATCTGAGAAGGACGGTAGGCAAGCTAATAGGAACCGCCCGACGGCAAGTCACTTCGCGTTGCTTCTCCATACCTTGTCGTAGAGTTTCTTGACGGCTGGCTCGTAGAAGCCGGCCGCCTCTTTGAACTTGGTCTCTTGCATGAAGAGGGTGTGGGCCACGTTCAGCTTCCACATGTCGTGCTCGCTGCTGAACTCGACGGACTTCCGAAAAATCTTTTCCACTTGACTGTACTCGCCCAGATCCCAGTAGACCTTCGCCTGCCCCATCAGCACCGGTAGGTACCTGCAGCGGGCACTCATAACGTAGACTATGAATTGTCACAGCCAATGTACATAAATACATAGCAGTAACGACTTCTCCAACGCCTCGTCGTAATCGCTGACGGCTCGCTTCATAATCTCTTCGTCGTGACCCTGTCGACTCTCCTGGACCTGAACAAGACGACTGCTGCACTACTACATATATGACCGGTAATATGTACTGAGTAGTTGAAGACGTCGATCGCGCTACAGTGCACCTTCTTCGTGAGTCGTCGCAGCGTCTCTGCCTGCTGAGTGGCCATGACGTCGAACTTCATGTAGGCGTCTTCTGGAGAAGTCTGCTGCGTTATCACCGCGTCCAGGTAGTCGTACAGGAACTGAGACGTTAGACGATCAAGCAAAGCGCGCAAGTGGAAGAAGTGAAAGTCAGCGAACCTGACTAAGATACTTGTACGTCAAGTGGGCGTTTTCCGCCAGCACGTCGGCAGCCATGTCGTAGTACTGGAGAAGCAAATCGTTCAAGCGCTACCGACGATTGCAAGTAACAGTTTCAACGAAACGGCTACTGGCTGCTCACCTCGTATTTGCAGTAGGTGAGCAGAAGGTTGGCGAAAGTCTCGGGAGGGAAAGGATTCTGGCTGAGCAAGAACTGGAGCTTGGCGAAGCCGTCAGACGGGTTCTTCTCCATGTTCATCAGAGCCTGGTTGTGAAGCGTCACGGGATCCAGTTCCTCCTCCGCTCTCGGCGGCATGTCAGTCAGCGCCTCCACTGACGCCTCATCTGCAACGTATGCACTCTGCGCTAGACGAAGTCAGCCAAGAACTGGTATTCTAGGAAAAACACTGACGACAAAGTCGACGTCAGAACTGGGTTGATTGATGCAGCATAGTGCACTACAAATAAAAATGCACATGGCATGACTGATTTGTGAATCGGCTGTGTTTCCTATGTGGGTAGATGTATACGCTATTGACGGCACTTCCAACTCTTCCACAGCAACAGTGTCACCACACAGACTTACAATTCTTTAGGTTGTATTCGATGGCTGCCTTCAGGTTGAAGGCCTCAACAAGCGCCGTTTCATGCAAAATGAGCGTGTTTCCGACGGAACGGACTTCGATTCCTTCAGTCACCATGCCGACGGCCAATTCTGCAAAAAGACGACGGCAACAAGACTGCAGTGAGCGCCGACCAATAGGCAGCGTGCGCAGGCATACATAAATACCTGGGTGCTCCTTGATGCCGCGATCAATGATCTGCGTGATGTACTTAAGCGCCTGCGGGAACTGCTTCATCTGGTAGTAGCAGAGGGCGATGCTGTACTCCAGGTCGGGCTTGGAGCCCTGTCGATTGATGGAGTCCGTGAAGCGCTTCAGGGCCGCTTTGTAGTCGCCCTCCTTGTACTCGAGGCAGGCCAGATTGACCTCGGTGTCTTCGTCGTCGGGAGAGCACTGCTCCACCAGAATCTGCGGCCGACATTACAGTATGTTCATGCAGTACAGTACATGGAACGAACATTGCACGACCATTGACCAAGCGCACCTTCGCGTTCTGCAGGTCGTCCTCTCGATACTTGATGGCCGCCTGAAGTTTGACGACGCTCTCGACGTGCTGCTCCGATTCGACCTGCGAGGCGGCCGCCATAGCGTCGCCGTAGGCGCAGGCATTGTATAGGGACTGCGCCAGGTAGAGTCGGTATTGCTCGTGCTTGGGCTGTTGGGCCACCAGTCGTTCGTAGCACTCGGCCGCGGACGAGTAGTCTTGCACGAAGAAGTAGCAGTAGCCGAGCAGCGACAACGCCGGACGACTCTGAAGTGCGCACCGCAGACATAACCTGATCGCCTGCATACGTACAGTACCCAACAAAACAGTCTGCCGCACATTCGGAGTCCTCGTTAGCTGATGCTGAAGAACCCGAATGGCGTCGGCGTACTTCTGGTCTTTGATCTACAATGCTTGTCGCTTATCGTTTGGCACGCGTGTCGTTGCTATAGGCACTCACCAGTCCGTAGATCGTGCTGGTGAATTCGCCGTCACGAATTTCAGAAAACATGGCCTTCTGTGTAGGAAGTGATCCTATCCTTGAGTTGCGGTAAGCCCAGGCCCAGCCGCGGCAAGTCTTTGCTGTGTACGTACGTATGCATTCACTTCTAACTCAAATGCGTCGCTTAGCAACGGCCGAGACGCCTTAACATGCACATATGTATGTAGCTAGTGCCTTTCCGAGCGCGACAACGGCTCGCATGTTCATTGTTCAGCACTTGGTGAATTGGCTCTGCCAAAAGCGCATCCTGACACGGTCAATGGCCGAAATCGAACGCGACAAGACAAACAGAAGCTCCAACAAAAAAAGCTAAACAAACAACGCTTACATAGCTATGTACCGGGTGTCCCATTTATCTATCCCTAGTTTTGATCGCTAATAACTTCTGCGTTTTCCAATGAAATTCGCTGAAATTTGAACAAGACAAAGATGCATGAAAAGAATTTTTTGTCTCCAAATTTCAGCCGGAACACTCTACGCACGCCTGAATGACAAGGCGAAACGCGATGTACGTTAATTTCGCAATTTTCTACTGGCTCGCTCGGCTGATCTGCACCAAGCACTGACCGCAAACTGTGACAAGATAGTCCGGAGAATGCTAAGTTCGACATTCACCTTCTGTTGCCAAAAAGACATTATTTGAACCTGCGATAATGATATTCCCCCTGAAGGGGCGCCAAAAAGTGTCCGTCTCAGAAGACGCGGAGGAGGCGAAGAAAGCGATCGAAAATGAAGGAGGTCACGTCGAGCTCCGTAACTTGTGATTGGCGCAGTTGGATTTCGTGAAATTTGGAGACAAAAAATTCTTTTCGTGTATCTTTGTCGTGTCCAAATTTCAGCGAAATTTGTTGGAAAACGAAAAAGTTATTAGCGATCAAAACTAGGGATAGATAAATGGGACACCCGGTACATGTGCAGACGAAACCACCTTGCATGACTGCGTACTGTACTTTGCTCGAACTGTTACATCGAAAACGCTGGGTTTGACTGTAGGACGCGCAAAAAGTAACTCAGTCAACCATTCAGATATCGCAATCGCATCAGCACTGTACATACATACACGTGTACAGTAGCGAATCTAGGGGGGGGGGGGGCGTCCGCCCCCCCCCCCCCACATTCGGCCAAACCGTTCACGTTCAGAGCAAAAAAATTTTCACCTGCGGCGCTTTTTTAAGGCAAGTTTCTAACAGAAAACGCCAAAATCGGCAAAACTTTCGCATTCGGCGCGATTTCAAAGCAATTTTGTAACAGAAAACGCCAAAATCCGCAAAAACTTTCGCCTGCGGCGCTGTTTTATGGCAATTTTGTTACATAAAACGCGAAAATCAGCAAAAATTTTCGTCTGCGGCGCTAATTTTGGATGCAGGTACTGTTATAGCATCTTGGTCCCCCTGTGGCCAAAAAAATTTCGCCCCCCCCCCCTATTCGAAAATCCTGGATCCGCCACTGCACGTGTCCACAACGTAAGCACGGAGTACATAACTTTGCAATGCATAACTGAAAATACGCAGCGCTAGGTACTTAAACAGTTCGCGGAACATGGAAAACATCAATCGAAACTCTAAGGCTAAACTTCAACCAACTAATTTGTAATTCGTAACAAGAAGAAAGAAGCGAAGAGAAGGGAAGAGAAGAAGGAAGAAGGAGCGATGGCGGACAAGGTGGAGCTGAATCTGTCGACGGTGACCTGGACGCCTCCCTACGCGACGCGCGAGCAGACGCAGCAGCTGGAGTTGAGCAACGGCGGCGCGGAGTCGGTCATCTTCAAGATGAAGAGCACGCGTCCCCACCGCTTCCGCATGCGACCGGTCTTCGGGACGGTGAAGCCGGGCGACAAGGCCAAGGTGACGCTGACTTGCCGCCAGTTCGACGACAAGAGCGCCGGCCTCTCGAAGCGCGACCGATTCACCATCATGCTGGCCGTCAAGCCGACCGAGAAGGACAACGAGCAGCTGCCCGCCGACAAGGCCTGGCGCCTGCTCGAGCATCCCAACGTCAAGGCGGCCCGCCGATGCCCCCTCCCTGTCAGCTACGAGACGCCGCCCCCAGCCGACGAGGAGAAGAAGGAAGCCGAGCCAGCGCCCAAGAAGGAGGAAGCGCCAGCCGACAAGAAGGAAGAGGAGGAGAAGAAGCCGGCCGAGGAGCCCAAGGCGGAGCCCGAGAAGAAGGAGGAAGAGGCGGCGGCTTCGTCGGCGTCCACAACGAGCGCGGAGAGCGACGAAAGCGACGCCGAAGGCGATGACGACGAGGAGGGCGACGACGACGACGAAGACGACGAGGAAGGAGACGACGACGACGAAGACGACGAGTGATCTCTGCGATACTCGCGATTCCAATCCCACTCGATCGCCGCGCTGCTCTTTCCCTTTCGCCCATCCGTGATGCTATTCGCTCGCCACTGACCGTCGCCGCTGCCACTACAACTGTTGAACAAAACGCTAGTGAGAAGGCTCGTCTTACCGAACTAGCACATCGCAAATAGGTCACGCCAGATCCCATGAACTGCAACTCGACACCAGTTGCTAGCTAGCTACAAACGCGAACTGCGTGTCAACCGGAGTCCAACACGTTAGCTGCTGAGTACTCGAATATATTATTCCTCAAACGACCACTTCTCAGCCATGGCTGGCCTAACTGGCAGGTCAGGTTGTCGTGTGTGGGCTGCTGTAACCTGGCGGCTGCGTAACCTCAGTCTGACAAGTGCACTGAAATCGTCGCTTCCGCGCAACCGGAGTTTATATAATACCGTAGTTAGAGTTTGAATTGAATGTTTGAATCGCCAGCTGCGTATGACACTCGCTCGATCTCATGTTACGGCGCTGAGTTAATATGGTAGTGAAAGTTTGAATTGAATGTTTGAATCGCCATCTGGGTATGACATTCGTTTGATCTTGTGTTACGGTACTCTGTTTATGAAATACCCTAGTGAAAGTTTGAATTGAATGTTTGAATCGTTATCTGCGTATGACATTCGTTTGATCTTGTGTTACGGTACTCTGTTTATACAAGTGATACGTGACACTCCTTGAGTGTCAGATAGGCACTCCGCGTGATTGTTTCAGCAGACGGGGGCACAGAAACTCCAACAAGTGCTGTATTCCTTAAATTTGTTTGTTCCCAATTTTTTCAGTGTAGAACTAGGGTCTATAGCCCGGGGCGGGCCTAAGCAGATGCCATACACTTGGAGGCCGATGTGGCGCAAGTGACGCGTTGTAGCAGGCTGTACTGACGACGATGAGCGCAGGCTGTACTGACCGCTGACTGTCTCTAGCCACTCACAATGTAGAATGTCAGCGGCGCCCCAATTGTACAGGCGCGCCTTATCTACGCTACACAGCGGGGGCTCCCCCGCTGGGGTGGACGGCGTCGGTGCTACAGTACGATGCTCCTATAACTCGGTTCGATTGCGCGTGCGTAGACGCCTTGCTCAGTGCGTCTTATATGGACGGCGTACTGTAGACGCAGCAAAATTAATGACGGATGGTATTTTCGGAATTTCGCGAAATTTTACAGAGCGTGAGTATTCGGCCAAAATCGTCCTAAATGCACCGCAAATCGCCAAACAAACGACGGATTCGCGTTCTGCGGCGTCAGAAAGCCCATACACAACTGTCAACGCAATTTTGAAAATTCGACCCCGGGACCCAATTTTTGGCCGGCCGGGTGCCGAAAGCAGGGTAAAGGCGTCCAAAATCGCAAAACAAACACCGGATTCGTGTTCAGCGTCGTCGGAAACCCCCGAAACAAGTGAAAACACAATTTCGAAAATTTGACCCCGGGATTCAAAAATTCGGCGCGGCCGGGATACGGTACCTCAAAATGGTCAAGACAGTTCGTCTAGACCAAATTTTGACGCTGAACACGATGCAATGGTCAATTTGCCGCTAAAGGTACGCTTTCCAACTCAAAAATCCACTCAAAGTCGAAAATCCTACTTTTCCGCTCAAGACCCGGGACCTTTGTCACCGCGGATCTCCCGAACGGCAAGACCGATCTCGGCGGTTTTGGTCTTGATCGAAAGGTCATAGAAGGCTCGAAGTCAGAAAGAAGAGTTTGCGAGGATCCACCGTCGCAAACTCGAGTTATGATTTTTTAAAGGTCGGAAAAATTTTTTAAATTTTGAATTTTCTACCGTACTCCCGCGTCGGACCACCTAGAGAGCCCGTTTTGGAAATTAATGGTAGAGGACCCAAAGGCCTACAACATATCCAAAAATCACCAAATTTGATCCACTTTTGCGAAAGTTATGGGGTTCTTTTTTTTTTTTGAACCGGAAAATTTGAATTTTTGAATTTTCGCGAAATTCTTCCACCACCGAAATTTTTTCACCCCCCGAGCTCGCTGCGCGTCGTCATAAGCTATCTTTTAAAAAAAAATTTGGCTCCCTAGGTGCTTCGTAGCGAGCGCTAGCTCTGGTTATGTTAGCTGTAGGCTTTACCGCTCCTATAGCACTCCTTCGCTTTTCAAGCGGCGGAGTGCCAAAAATACCCTAGTGAAAGTTTGCATCGAATGTTTGAATCGTTATCTGCGTATGACACTCGTTCGAGCTTGTAGTTACGGTACAGCACGTGGAGCGACGCGCGTGCGACATAACTGATTCCGAAAGGTTTTGTCAGCCATCGTCGGGAGCCGCTCCGAGTTTTATTTCTTTTGTGGTGTCGGAATCCCGGTCCGTTGTTAGTAGGTCGCGCGTCGTGGCAATTCAGTGGCCAGCGCTCTCGATGAGGACTTCCCATTCTAGCTACCGTAACCACACGTTGTTAGTGCAGCCCGTCCTCGTCTCCAAGCTGAAGTCGCTCCTTCATCCAGAAATGGAAAACGGCAGAAGTGGGGCAAACCGAAACGAACGATGGCGCTGCCAAGTACACAACAGCCAGCCAACGAAGACGGGAACTGAACAAAGCCGCGGCATTGAATCACAAGACGACTGTGTATCTGTGTTCAGAGAAGAAGCAGCTTCTCAGGCGTAGTAGAAGAGGCTGGCCTTCTTCTTCGACTGCACCTCCAGTATGCCGTCCATGAAGTCCTCGTGGTAGACCTCGACGGCGTCGCGACGCAAAGCGATCATACCCTGCGCAGAAGAGGACGGACGTCAATATATGCGAAACCCCAGCGATAAAGACGGATAGGTAGATGCGACTTGTGCTACTCAGTGGACATACCGCTTCGACGCAGACGGCCTTGCACTGCGCGCCGTTGAAGTCGTCGGTGCAGCGAGCCAGCTCCTCGAAGTTGACGTCCTTGCTGCAACGAATGCACAAACACTGACGGGTCCACCAAAATGCTTTCCGCGCCACGGCGCAAGCGCGCGCGCACTCACTGGACGGTCATGTTGCGCGAGTGGATCTGGAGGATGCGCGCCCTCGCAGCCTCGTTGGGCGCCGGAAGCTCGATCTTCCTGTCAAGCCGACCGCTTCGCAGCAGCGCCGGGTCCAGGATGTCAACGCGGTTGGTGGCGGCGATCACCTGCAAAAGAGTAAGAGGTGCGTCCTTCGTGTGACGCCTACTTCTCTAACGAGTACCACGTGTCTACAAACCTTGATGTCGGAGTTAGGAGCGAAGCCGTCCAGCTGATTCAGCAGCTCCAGCATCGTCCGCTGGACCTCGCGATCGCCCGCCTTCTCCGAGTCGAATCGCTTGGTGCCTGCGAAGGGCGCAACAGCGTGAGTCGGACGGCATCGCGAAGGCGAAGCGACGAACCGATGGCGTCGAGCTCGTCGATGAAGATGATGGCGGGCGCCTTCTCCTTAGCTAGAGCGAAGGCGTCGCGCACAAGTTTAGCCCCGTCGCCGATGAACATCTGGACCAGCTGGGGGCCGGCCAGTTTCAGGAAGGTCGACTTCGTCTGCGCCGCCACCGCCCGCGCCATCATCGTCTTGCCCGTACCTGCACGGAAGAAAGCGGAAGCGATAGAAGCTACGCAGCCAGAAAGCGAACGAACACTCGTCAATATTCCACTCAATTCTCGCTACCACTATGCCAAGTAGACCCACCGGGCGGCCCGTAGAGCAGGACGCCTTTGGGCGGCTCGATGCCGATGTTGACGAAGCGCTCCTTCTCGGTCATGGGCAGGACGACGGCCTCGATCAGCTCCGTGATCTCCTTGTCCAGGCCGCCGATGTCCGAGTACTGCTCCGTCGGACGCTCGTCCACCTGAGCGAATGTACGACATTCGACATACCAGGAAAAACTGGCAGTGCGCTACGTCCATTGAGAGCTGTAGTGCACAACTGCTTCGGCTTCGCACACCTCCATGGCCTTGACGCGCGAGTCGTACTCGGCCGGCAGCTTCTCCAAGATCAGGTAGGAGTCCTTGTTGACGCCCACGAGATCGCCCGGCTTCAGCTCCTGCGCGTCCACCAATCCTGAGAAGCGACAACGGAGAAGTAAGTGCATATGACGCCAAGGGCTTGCTTCAGACGTGGACATAGTACAGTGAGTAAGCACACACCGACGACAGGGAGGAAGTAGGTGGCGCGCGTGCTGGTCTTGATGACGCAGCATTTGGTCTTCTTGGCGTCGAGGTCGACGGCAGCGCCGTCCTCCTCCTCGGCCAAAGGATCCAACTCCAACAATTCCACCACGTTGCTCACCAGGTAGGGCAGTTGACGATTCACCTATAGAAGGAGACACAGAGCGTATACCATCACTCTTCGCTTCGTTGCTACGCTCAATGAATGGGCCGCGAAAATCGATGGGTCCACTAAACTATCCCACCTTGATTCGCTCTCCGTTCTCGCGTATCTTCTCGTTGAGACTCCCCAAGCTGTGCTGGATGCGCTGCGAGTCGCTGCGCATGATGCGGATCTCGTTGTCGAGAAGGTGCATTCGGCCGCGCAGATCATCCGTCGACATCTTCAGGACGTCGTCGGCCAGACTCTCCTCCTGCAAATGCAGACCTGGGCTCAATGCCCACCCTCATTCGTCCTAGTTCCGTCCCGTTTGTTACAAAAGTTGAACTCTGGAATGCAGAATGTCACTGAGAGAAATTGGTGTTACCTACCTGGGAAGCAGACGCCGCCTCGTCCGCCGCACCAGAAGAGGCCGGGGGCGCCGTGTCAACTTCCATGTCCGTCCTGCTTCCTGCTTCTTCCTTCAGTCTACGCTACTCCGCCGCTCCGGCTCAGCTGTCTGCCAAACTCGCAAGAGATTCTATAGAGTCAACCCTCTTTCGGCACTTTCAATTCCTTGTTTGATTTCCAGTTGTCATCTGCACAAGCTACACCAATTTATCACTTACGTAGCAAATACGCCTAGCGGAACTCCAAGGTATATCCGGGGAATATACATCACGTATGAACATATGTACATTTCATGTAAAATGCCTAAAGACAGAAAGGAGAATATGTTCCAAGTATGAAGCATGTAAAAGTAACAGTATTAAACGATATTCCTCTGGTGTAGCAAATGCGGCGCTTTGCGCCGCCCACCAATTTGTTAAAGAAAGAATAGTACCAGTATTGATTGAAAAAAGCATTTTCGACTAAAATCATCCACACAAACTGCGCAAAGGTCACAACGACACGCTAGGATGTGCCGAATATGTTACCGCGTGTCGTTGTGACCTTTGCGCAGTTTGTGTGGATGATTTTAGTCGAAAATGCTTTTTTCAATCAATACTGGTACTATTCTTTCTTTAACAAATTGGTGGGCGGCGCAAAGCGCCGCATTTGCTACACCAGAGGAATATCGTTTAATACTGTTACTTTTACATGCTTCATACTTGGAACATATTCTCCTTTCTGTCTTTAGGCATTTTACATGAAATACTCTTACTTTTTGATTGGCGGAGCCTCCTGAACGAGCGGGGGCACTTTGAGGCACGTACAAAACGAGTTGGACAATTTTGGGACACGTATGCAGGGCCTCCTGAACGAGCGGGGGCACTTTGAGGCACGTACAAAACGAGTAGGACAGTTTTGGGACACGTATGCAGGGCCTCCTGAACGAGCGGGGACACTTTGAGGCACGTACAAAACGAGTTGGACAATTTTGGGACACGTATGCAGGGCCTCCTGAACGAGCGGGGGCACTTTGAGGGACCTACAAAACGCGTAGCACAATTTTGGGACACGTTTGCAGGGCCTCCTGAACGAGCGGGGCACTTTGAGGCACGTACAAAACGAGTAGCACAATTTTGGGACACGTTTGCAGGGCCTCCTGAACGAGCGGTGGCACTTTGAGGCACGTACAAAACGAGTAGGACAATTTTGGGACACGTATGCAGGGCCTCCTGAACGAGCGGGGGCACTTTGAGGCACGTACAAAACGAGTTGGACAATTTTGGGACACGTATGCAGGGCCTCCTGAACGAGCGGGGGCACTTTGAGGGACGTACAAAACGAGTAGCACAATTTTGGGACACGTTTGCAGGGCCTCCTGAACGAGCGGGGGCACTTTGAGGCACGTACAAAACGAGTAGCACAATTTTGGGACACGTTTGCAGGGCCTCCTGAACGAGCGGGGGCACTTTGAGGCACGTACAAAACGAGTAGAACAATTTTGGGACACGTATGCAGGGCCTCCTGAACGAGCGGGGGCACTTTGAGGCACGTACAAAACGAGTTGGACAATTTTGGGACACGTATGCAGGCCTCCTGAACGAGCGGGGGCACTTTGAGGGACGTACAAAACGAGTAGCACAATTTTGGGACACGCTTGCAGGGCCTTCTGAACGAGCGGGGGCACTTTGAGGCACGTACAAAACGAGTTGGACAATTTTGGGACACGTATGCAGGCCTCCTGAACGAGCGGGGGCACTTTGAGGGACGTACAAAACGAGTAGCACAATTTTGGGACACGCTTGCAGGGCCTCCTGAACGAGCGGGGGCACTTTGAGGCACGTACAAAACGAGTAGCACAATTTTGGGTGGGACACGTTTGCAGGGCCTCCTGAGCGAGCGGGGGCACTTTGAGGCACGTACAAAACGAGTAGGACAGTTTTGGGAGACGTATGCAGGGCCTCCTGAACGAGCGGGGGCACTTTGAGGCACGTACAAAACAAGTAGGACAATTTTGGGACACGTATGCAGGGCCTCCTGAACGAGCGGGGGCACTTTGAGGCACGTACAAAACGAGTAGGACAATTTTGGGACACGTATGCAGGGCCTCCTGAACGAGCGGGGGCACTTTGAGGCACGTACAAAACGAGTAGGACAATTTTGGGACACGTTTGCAGGGGATCCTGAACGAGCGGGGGCACTTTGAGGCACGTACAAAACGAGTAGGACAATTTTGGAACACCTATGTATGCAGGGCCTCCTGAACGAGCGGGGGCACTCTGAGGCACGCACAAAACTTAACAGGACAATTTTGGGACACCTATGCAGGGCCTCCTGAACAAGCTGGGGCACTTCGGGGGTTGGTGTTATATGCGCGCAACCAGCGGTGGGAAGAATGGAAGGCGACTGAACGAGATCCTGTTGATGGACGTTAGAGCGTGACGTGAAGGAGGAGGAGGAGAAGAAGGAGACGGAGAAGAATTCACCCCCCGCCGTTGGGACAAGAAACGCGCCGCGATCCTTTTTGCGCCTGTAACTTTTGCTACACTGAACCGATTTTCACCAAATTTGGAATTTTGCCTATTTATGATAATGTCCTTTAGTGTGCCAAATTTCATCCAATTCCGTTTAGTACCGCCTGAGAAATAAACATCGTGATGATGGGAAAAGGTGCGCGCGGCCTGGATGGAACATATTATGGTTTGGCGCTGCCGCGCCAACCATGATACCACAATACCTACCCGCCCGTTTGAGTCGCGTTCGATTGAGGATGTAACTGCAAATTTGTTGCTGTCTCCAACTTCAGTATAATAGTTCATGAGTCGCGTTCGATTGAGGATGTAACTGCAAATTTGTTGCTGTCTCCAACTTCAGTATAATAGTTCACATTAGAGACGACCTACGCAACGAGGGAAAGAAACACTTTACATACAGGCGGCATGTGGTATCTTACAGTAGCTATCTAATAAGGCTATTCTATCACATGACCAGGGAATAGCTACATTATGGAGGATGCTCAACCAATGGCAAGGATGAATTCACTTGTGAATTCGAGGAGACGTGCCTATAGCAAACTGTCGTCCGTCCAATCAAACCGAAACTACTTATGTACCTTGCTTCCTGTTGCACATCAACCACGCAATAATGAAAGAAACGCTGGCCATCCGGAAAGGGAGGGGGGGGGGGGTTGGCGTGAGTGCTAGGGTGATGTAACGATGCGACACGAACTGCTGAACCAGCGGTTGATACTGTGATCTGATGAAGGGAGGCCATCTCGCAGGCCCTTCTCGTATGGTCTGGTCGCATGTTCGCACATGCGGCCACTAAAGAGTGCGTCACGGTCGTCGAGTGCGGCGCGCCGGTTGATTCTTTATCTATTGTCAGCAACGAGAAGTTCAGTGATAGCGGCCTCAGACGATGTTTTGAACCAACTACTACAGAGAGCGTCCTTCCTTTGGCGACGAACCTAGCCAGCCAAGATGTCTCTCTTGAAGCCTGCTGCTTCTCTCTTTAGATTCCACAGTCGGAGCGCCATCCTTGCCTCTCTGGCGAAACCGTGCTCTGTGTCCAGGAGCCCTTCGCTTTCGCAGGCGTTCTGCACGTCTTCTGCTCTCAACGGTAGTTAGTTCTTCTCAAATTGACTACCTGTACCAGTTTGCGAACACTACCGCCGTCTCTTGCAGCCGAGCGGCGGTACGCCAAGACGCACGAGTGGACGACGATCGACGGCAAGGTAGCCACGGTCGGGATCACCGAGTACGCGCAGGAGGCGCTCGGCGACATCGTCTTCGCGGAACTTCCCGAAGTCGGCCGCGAAGTCGCCCAGTACGGTAAGCGGTAATCTTGCTCGCGTTGTACATAGTTGTTGTACATACGTAGTTTCATGCCGGCCAACGTCCTTCCTTTGTCACAGACGAGGTGGCGAACCTGGAGAGCGTCAAGTCGACCTCGACCATCTACACGCCGGTCTCGGGCAAGATGGTGGAGAAGAACGAGGCGGTGGAGACGGGGCCGGCCATCATCAACCGGTCGCCCTTCGACGAAGGCACGTGCGCCTGTCCTCTGCTAGCTGTGCTCTTAGGCTTACTCAACTTACATATGCTACTCAATAGTGCGGCTGTCACCAATTTCGGACGGGCACAACCGGAAAGCGGCGTCTTGTCTGGCGTTCAGGCTGGCTGTTCAAGGTGGAGATGACGGACAAAGGGAAGGAGGAGTTCGATTCACTTCTGGACGAGAAGGCGTATCAAAAAGTTCTACTCGACGCTCAAGAGGGGGAACATTAGAACAGCTAGCCGTCTATGTGCCTAGTGTTGCCTTTCATCGTGCGCTGCTAGTCCCGGGTAGTCTGGCCCCTCCTTGGTATTGTTTTGACAAGGATAAGAGCGGCGTTACATGCACTATGATACTACGGTAACGGTACAGCCCTCTTCTTCTGATTAGATTTCTGAAGAGTTCTAGTCGCATGCTTCGAACGCGAACGGATGAAGCGGAACTTCTCTTTGTACTTGCGCCGTCGCAGATGCACTGCGCACCAGGCTGTTAAAGTCGACAACTTGAGACCTGTCACGTAGGCAGAAAGAGCGCCGTTGCCTTGTTCTGTTTGCTTTGTTTATCGTTGACGTTGGGACTCCGACATTACATGGCCGGCCGGTGTTGCACGAAGCTGGCGCGACAGTGCTTGCCGCTTTGTCGAGTCCTCTGCGCGCTCGCCATTGCTGCACTGGGGGCGGTTATGTACACGTACAGATACGGTCTCGCTTGTCACGACGAAACATTCGGTACAGTCAGTTATAAGTTAGAAATTCACTCGCGTTTGTCACACTACGGAGTTGCTACTATGTACCTTGGAATCGGATGGGTTCACGGCCGCTGTCCTTTCAGTGGGTGGCGATCTCTCTGGCTCTTGCTGCGCCGCTTCTCTCGTGTGGCGAGGGTGTCTTCGTCGCTCAGCTCCTTCTCCTTGTTGAGACCGTCCAGGTAGCCCTTGTGCATCTTGCTGACGATGTAGTCGGCCAGGAACTTCCACAGCTGCATGGCGTCGGCCCTCTCGTTCTCGTTGTCGAAGAGCTGCTCCAGCCGCTTGGACATGGCCACGTCGATGGAGCTCTGGAACAGCTGCCAGTAGTCGGTGCGGAAGCCCCGCTCCGCGAAGCGACAGTGGGCGGCCCCCACTCTGAACAGCAGCTCGTCCAGACGCTCCAAGTGGTACACGTTCTTGACCGCCTGAGCCAACACCTGAAGAATGGATAGAGCATGGTCGTTTACATCTCCACATCATGTGATGAAAGGAAATGGCATAGATTGTTCGCCTCGTACGTATGTACACACCTGGACAAATCTCAGAGCTTGACTCTTGAATTCGGAGGAGCCTTTCCAACCCTCTCCGTGTCTGGCGACGGTGGGAAAGAGACGCTTGGCGTCCGGCGCCTTCTCGAAGATGTATGTGTAGATGTCGCTGCCGAGACCGTAGAGGAAGTCGAAGTCGTCGCTCCAGCTGCGCCGTAGCAGTTCGCGCTCGTAGGCGGTCGGCTGCCAGCAGGCCGGCGCAGCCCAGTCGGCCTCCGTGGCGCCTCCCACGACGACGGCCACGCCGCTCGGACTGAGGGACATTCGCTTGACTCCCAGGGACGCCTTGCCCAGCGGAGTGGCGGTCGCGGCCGACTTGGAGCGCAGCGTCGGCGGCTCGCGACCAGCGATGTCGGCAGCTGGACTCACTTGAGGTTGAGGGGCGGACCTCTTCCGTCTGACCCACTGGTTAGCAGCCGAAGACGACAATTCTGGAATCGTCGCCGAATGTGTAAGCGTCGGGCGGACAGAACGGGAGGCGCTTTCCAATAAGTCTAATGGTCAAACTAAGACTACCGGCGAAAGCGGCGTATGCACACACGTCAGAGCCAAATCAGTAATCAGTATGCCCGCGACCTTTCCATTTACGAAAGAGATTGTGGCGCCCGCGGTCGGCTAACACCCTCTCGATATGCTATTCCCAACACGTTTCCTCGGAAACGGCCAGATTACCGCGCAGCTCGACCCTTGTTAGCCGGTGAAAACACTTTGGCGGCTTCGAAGCTTCGGTGGAATGTACACTGTAGGTACATGGACGAAGGAAGCAAGAAAGGAAGGCTAGGGCAGGTTATTGTCGCCTAAGGGTCGAAGAATGGAGATGGAGGTCGAAACCTCCATGACCCCGCTGTCTCTCGGTCTCGCGTGCGCGCGTGCCCACGTGTCGGAAGAGGTTGGGTGGAAGCCCGTGCCGATAACAGCCCAAGGAAATGATGTACACTACAGGCGTCGCCGTGGAGAAGGCGGGGCAGAGTTTGATTCGCGGATGCTGCTAACTGACACGCCCAGGCGACTCCGAAAATCGTCTGCATCCGCTCTCGCTCGCCGTTCTGCTACTACGCACGCGCGGCGCAATTTTAACCAGCGCTAATCAATTTCCGCGACGCCGACCAGGCCCTTCGCCGCCGAGTATTCTACGCTTCGCTTAGCACGGCCTCCCACCATTAGAAATCGAGTTCCGCGGTTCTGCTAAGTCATTTGTTCTCCACTGTCAGTTCCCAACGTTACGTCCGGACGCCGGCTGACTGGCACGTACAGATATGTAGTTAGTTTGCTTACCATATAGACAGCTGACAAAGCACACGTGGGGAGCCAAAGGGTGAATGAACAGCACAACTCACTCGTGTGACGTCGGGGCGTCTGCGCAGATTTGGGTGAGAAGGTGAGTCGTGGCGCAGAGGAGGCTCTCCTCGAGGCATCATCGTTGGAGCTGCTGTTGCTCGGCTGTTCGGGTTGGTGGAGCTGGCTGTGCCGTCGCCGATGGTGACCGGGCGCCAAAGCTCGCCAGAACGACCGCAGTGGGGCAGAGGCCGGTGGCGCCTCCTGCTGTTGCGTCTGCTCCGCCTGCTCGCTCTCCTCGCGACTCTTCTTCCACAACCAAGTCATTCTGGGGACTGGAGGCAGCCGTGTGTCTCTAGTGGTTCCAAATCCTTCTTCCAGATGCCAGCTGAGAGGATGGGAAGCTTCTCACTGAACCATGGTAGGGGAGTACATTCGTCCTAAATGCCTAACAGTTTCCGAAGCCTATTCGCGGGCGCAACGTCATGATGTCAAAGTGCGTAGCGCACTCAGCGCCCTTAGGTGGGCACATACATACATTGGTCGGTGCAAGTACGTAGGTACCATTAATAACTGACAGATGTCACAACCACACGGGCGCCTCAAAAATATGTACAGTGTAATTGGCAATACCTGCCTACAATTGTACCTTGTCAATTGGCGACGCGGCGATATACTTCAGTTCAGTAGTACATGTGGTACTTGCACGGGCGAGCAACTTAATTCGGCATGAGCTGAGGAGTAGACGCGATCAAGGTTTATTACTTCTTGTTTCGGCAATTCGACCTAACTAACGGCTGCCGAGTGCCGACTCGGTGGAGCGTGCATAATAGTCATTTCTCCCCTGCTATTCGCCGCTGTCTCCGTCATACGGTCGGTCACAAGCGTCGGACAGTGCTATCGACAAAGTAATAGAGCAGACGACGGAAGGCCCAATTTAGCCGTCTATTGTCGGCCGGGGAGTCATTGGACACCAGTCAAAGGCGTGCGGCACGTGCGCCACCAGCTGGGCGGTTCGAATTCTTCGCGCCTCGAGGAAGAAAGAGGCTTACCACCAGGGGGTGCCATTGACGCAACTTCTCCAAGCGTAGGCACTTTGCCTGCCTTGGCTTGGCGGCGGTTGGCGACTAGCAGAGCGAAGAGTGGAACGCATGTCGGCCAAAACACACATACATATGTATGTACACACGTCCGCCACCGCCGTCGTCATAGCAGTTCAACTTGAGGCTGGTGCGCACTTATTTACGAGACGGACGAGGAGCGAGCCAAACCTAGCGTCGGGACAGTTGGGCAGCTTCCTATCAAACGAAGCGGGACGCGAAATGGAAGAGTTGCGAACTTGCCACTAGCATTTAGCCTAACGAACCGAGGCCAAGCGACACGTGACAACTGACGAGTAGAGCTGGTGATCAAACATTCATAAGAGCACTTTAGTTCTCACTTCTCAGTGTCGTCGCGGTGCAACCTACTGAGAGCGAGAGGCGGAGTAACTGCTTTAGCCGATTACGTCTATGCGTGTGGTGGCGGCGACCTCGAAAGATAGCGTGACCACCCATATATGCTCTTCTAGTAGGTACCAAATGGATGAGAAGCCATTGAACCGCAGGAAGCAATCGGCGAAAATGAACTGTCACCGGGTGGTGCCATGGGGCATCGGTGGGAACTGTTCAATTTCTAAAGGAAGCGAGGCATCCGTCGGCAGGCGCTTAGCCGCACGGCGTATGAAGCAGCGAAATTGCGTCGGTCGACGACGAAGGACGTGGGTAATGTGTCAAACCGAGCAGAGAGGGAGCTGGAAGGACGAGAAGCGGCCGAACGAAACAAATTTCGGTAGACGCCTCGAAGCTAAGCTTCAATTCGTTTCGAAGCCGTCGTTTCCTTCCTGGCTCTTCCGGCCGCTTGATTGAACGAGTAGCCAAGAAACAGCAACTGGCAAACACACAAGGCTTCTGCGCAGCTACAGCAACACTATACCGGCTGGCAGATGGCGGCGAGGGGTCGATCGACGCCAACGGAGCAAATATTGCCTTCCCTCAGCCTCCGGTATACTGATGTTGTTCCGCACTCCCACATCATAGCACACACGAGTATGCGGAGAGTGATGTATACCCCACAATATACAAAAATCGCCCTCACTTTGAGGCTATCGTATTGCTGATGGTACTATAGACAAGATTAGTAGACGGGGCAGAGCCCCTCGGGGCACTCCTCCCCTCTTTCAGAAGAATTTTGGGAGTTGAATCTTGCTGCCCATCGATCAACGAGACATGTCAGTGAAGCTTAGTGGCCATTCTGATCGCAAAACTAATAGTAAATTCGGAATTGTCGCCCTCCAATACCCCACATTCGACATACAACACACCTAGCTTCAGCTGAACTGACACAACCAGGTTTTCCACTTGAGGCCACGTATGGTGGCAAGCAAATTCTTCAAAAATGGTTCCACACATCTCAAAACGAAAGGACAACGTCAAATTCGTTATCAGCGTTCCCAAAAAGCCTGAATCGAGTACTTACACGGTAGGTGCCTGGACAAATCCGGCAGCCAAAATTTTGAATTCAAATTTTCCGCCAAAATACGCGTCAGACGAAAAAAGTGTTTAAAACAAAAACAACGTATCTTTTGATGCTCTATCACGTGAAAGTCCAACTGACACCGAAATATCTCAACTGACCTCACTTTGCACCGAAATACCGAAAATTTGGTGGAAAAATTTAAATTTCGCCCAAAAATTGCGACCGCCGAAATCTGAAAATCTGCTCCAGTGAAGATATTTGTAAGCCTCAAAAACCCTGTTAATGTCGTCGAAATCGATCAACGCAGCAAAAAATGGGAAACGTGGAACTTTTCAATTTCGACCAAAAAATCGATTTTTTGAAATTTTCACCCCAAATTCGGCCACTCCGAAAAAAGTGATCTACTACAAACTTGTAGAGCTCGCCGAGTGCTATCGAATGGTCTTTGTTCATTGCGATCTGAGCGCCCTACCGAAAGTTACGATTGCCCGAAGTTTTGCCCGGAGACCCAGAACCCAACTTTGGGTATTATTTCCCGGCCCGTACGATATCCGACCGGGATTCTGACGACGATTCGGGATGAGGCTATCCGAGTTCTTCAAATCGAGAAAATAAAGGACCATTACATTGTAGAACAAAAAAATGCCGAGCGGGAGATCGAACCCTACTTTTGGGTTGAAAAACCCGGTTTTTGCTACCCAGCCCGGGCAGACCCGGACCCAGCCCGACGGCGTCCCTACTATCGGATAGCCCAATGTCTTTCACATATTTGTCCCAAAGCTCGTCTCGCTCCGTTCTACCAGAACACTATTTTAAGCGTCCAAAGTTCGTCGGAGGCCGAAAAACTGGGTTTTTGGCAACTTGCCAAAAATCGGGTCCCGGACGGAAGTCGAGACCTTCGATGCACACTGCGCAATCCAGAGACCTATCGAATAAAAAAAAATTCGCCCCGATCGGGCAACTCTAGACCGACTTATGAACGTTTGAATTTACGCAGAATCCGCACCATCACTATAGCACTCCTTCCTTTTGGAGGGGAGGAGTGCCAAAAAATAACAGATGCGAAGCTTACATCTGTATATATTGTACAATGGCCACCATGTCCGTTCATGTCGCCCTGGCTTCGATCTTCGTACAAAGATACGGACTATTGTACCGATTCAGTCAAATGACTATCAACTGCAGTTAGATATATGATCAGCTTTATATAACATCGTAATCGCAAGGCCTACTGCCTACAGCATACCTGAGTTTTGAATTTGAAATAGGTATGAGCGATAATTTTGAAGCGTCTAGTTTGAATTTGAATCAGTTTGGATACGTTGCCTTTCCAGGCTTTATGTCACACTGCTGTACATATGATACCGTAATTGCATCGCCCACTGATTATAAAGCGTGTTTTGAATTTGAAATAGCAGCCATAATGTTGAAACGTCTACTCTAAATTTGAATCAGTTTGGATACGTTGCCCCTCCAGGTTGCCCTTGCGTGACACTGTTGTATATGTGGTACGGTAATTGCATGGGGGACTGCTTATAGCATACTCTACTGAATTTTGAATTTGAAATATATAGGTTTGAGCGAAAATTTTGAAGCCTCTAGTTTGAATTTGAATCAGTTCGGGCATACATTAGGTCTCTCGGCTTGGGTCGCGTGACACTGTTCTATATATGATACCGTAATTGCATCGCTGACTGCCTATAGCATACTGAATTTTGAATTAGAAGTAGCAGCGATAATTTTGAAATGTCTGGTTTGAATTTGAACCAGTTTGGATACGTTGCTCTCCAGGCTTGGCACTGTTGTATATATGATACGGTAATTGCATCGCCACTGCCTATAGCATGAGTTTTGAATTGAGAATAATTTAAATTTGAAATGCCAGCGGTAACTTGCGAAGGGGGGTGGGAGGGTATACAAAAGTATGCGATCGCTACTGTACTAGTTGAGCGTGGAGGCTTGCAGAGGGCCGTTGGGTTGCGCTAGTGGTCAGACAGAAGTTCAGAACAGGTCGAAATGTCTTCGAACTGTCCCCCGCAGAAGTCTGATTGTAGTGTTGAGGAAGACTCTATGGGTTGCTTCGACGAACTGACGTCGTCCTCGTCTGATTCGTCCGTCTGTGGCATCTCTGAAGCTTCGTCCTCTCCCGATTGCGTTCTCGTTGCTAAAGGAGGCTGGAGAGTCTCCGTTCACCGAAGCAGGCTGTCCAAGGAATTGCCTTACATGAAGCTGCTGTTCCAGTATGGGAGTAAGAGTTGTGAAGCGAACGTCGAGGCCGACGGCTCCCTTGCGGTGGCCACAGCTGCTTCTCCGAATCCCAGCTGTCATACCGCCGTCGCTTCCGACGAGGAAGCGCCCACCGTTGTCCCAGCCGACTACACCAGCAGCACACAGAGCTTGTGCACCGAAGAGCTGCTGCTCGACGGCCACCGGCTAGTCTGCAAGGCTGCATCGGAGTTGGTCGTTCGCGAAGTCCAAATGGACATCGAGAAGAGACTCCTCAAGAAGGTTCTCCAATACGTCTACACGAAGCAACTCGACGGGCTGACCTTCGCGGTGAGGACGAAGTCAAGGTGTCCAGGTTAGGATTAGGAAGGAAACGGTAGGGTCACAACTTCAGTTGGCCAGTGACTTGATTGAGCTGGCCGACTTGTGGGGCGCCACGGGCTTGCTGGAGCTCTGCACCGACTTCCTCATCGACCGTCTCGCTCCCGACAACTGCGTCAACGTGTGGCTCTACGCGGCCACCTTCTCGTGCTACCGACTGGCGAGAGTGGCGCGACGCTACCTGCTGCGCAACGTCCGTCTGGTTGCCCTGAAAGGGGAGAGCGTCGAGTTCCTCCAGCTGAGAGGTGGACGAATGACTGGCTTCACGCTCCTTTCACTCTGTCGGCATCCTGCGTATGTCGCTTGTAGGAGAGGACGTGCGGACGCTTCTGTTGGACGACCGACTGAATGTCCGCTCGGAGAAGGACGTCTGGCAGATCATCATCAACTGGGTGCAACCGATGGGCGCCAAGTCGGCGCCGCGCGAATGTCGGCTGGACATGCTGCCGTCCCTGATGGACGCCATCCGTTTCGGGCTCATCTTCAAGGAAGACGGCCACGAGGGCTTCCTGGACATCGTCGCCGGCCATCCCTTGTCGCTTCAACGCGCCGGTTCCGTTGGCGAGCTGCTGCGACGCGTCCGCTTAGAAGCCTATGAAGTGGAGAGACTTCCACGGAGCCTGGCGCAAGGTCGTCCTTCTTTCCGTCCGCGTCTCCCCGAAGCGGTGGTGCTTGTGGTCGGCGGATGGGGTTCGGGCGCTCCCACGAACGCCGTCGAGTACTACGACGACAAGGCCGACCGGTGGACCGTTCTGGTTCGTGCATCCTTGTATCGCTTGTCAAATGGCGATTACATGTGTCAATCGATCGACTTGGTTCGACAGGAGTGTCGAGGAAGCGAACGCGGGCGCGCCTATCACGGAATGGCGTCGGTGGGCGAGAAGCTGCTGGTGGTCGGCGGCTTCGACGGCAGCGGCTACTACAACCTCGTGCGCACGTTCGATCCCGTCAGCGCCCACTGGGATATGGCGGCTCCTATGCACGCGCCAAGGTGCTACGTCGCTGTGGCCAAGATTGGCGACAAGGTCGGCTGTTACTTGTTGACCTATTGGCGCCACTTCTCGATCGACTAGCGCAAGATCCTTTCCTCTTGAGATCTACGCGGCGGGCGGCTTCGACGGCCACATCCGGTTGCGCAGTTGCGAGGCCTACAATTGGGAGCGCAATCAGTGGTCGCTGATCAGTCCCATGACACAGTCGAGAAGCGACGCGGCCATTGCCGTCTTGAATGGTGTGCTAGATAGAAGTCAAGTCAACTACACGCGTCGAGACCTACGAGCCGAAAACGGATCTCTGGACGGGGGTGGCCGCCCTGACGACGCCTAGATCTGGCGTCTTAGCAGCCGTGGCCGGCGGACAGCTCTACGTCATCGGAGGCTTCAGTGGAAGCGAGCGTCTCAACTCTGGTCGGTTGCCAGGCGCTTGCATACACCTAGCGATCTCTCAGCAAAGCTGATTCTGGGTACGTTCCAGGCGAGCGCTACGACGCGGAGAACAAGCGCTGGACGCCCATCGCTTCCATGCACAAGGCGCGAAGCAACTTCGGCTGCTGCGAATCGGACGGCTTCATCTACGTCGTCGGAGGATATGACGGTGTGTACATAGGTGGTTCCTTCAGCTCAGCCTCGACTCTTGAATGTACATACCGTGCCGTAGAACGATGACGTCCTTCCATCGTTAGGCCACTCGACCATCGGTGACGTGGAGCGCTACGACTGGCAGACGGACAGTTGGACGGTGCTGAGCTCCATGAACGTGTGGCGCAGCGCCATCAAGGCCCTTCCGATGCCCTCGGAGCTGCTGGGCCTCCGCCGACCCGACAACGACTCGAGCTCCCACTTGGTAGTCAGTAGCACAGACGGGCGCGCTTCCGATCATCACCACGAGACGCCCTTGCCAGCTTGATAGCCACTCGGCATTCGTGTGTTTTGCGTAGTGTATCTAGCCATTTCACGTCTCGTCGCGCCGAAGGCAACTCGTAACTCGTCGCACCTTTCGCTGTACATGAAACAGCTGCTTTTGGTTTGCGCGCCGTGGTGGCTCTCTTTCTCTTTCTAACCGCATCCTACCCTGACTGCTCTTCCACTACAGCTTTTGTCGCCTAAGGCTGTGATATGCATGGATGTCGGCACCATGCTCGTGAATCTATGTAGTCGGAGCATGCCCATATCTTTCCCAGGCGGCGGTACTGAACCATGTTCCAACTTAGAAGGCTTATCTGTCAAGAGAAGGACAGAAGAACCCGGAAACTCTCTTCACCATGCGAAACGAATTATGATCACAAAGTCGGAGAAGTGCTAAGCTTCATGGCGTGTCATAGTGCAGATTCGACTACTACTAGCAACTGAAACAGAAGCGAACGAACAGCTTATTTTAGGTACATCTGCACGCCCTACCACGAGTAGTCGACAGTCGAGCGCTCAACCGCACCCACCCAGAAGCAGATTTCAGGAGTACGTACGCATACGGTAGCTATTCATTCAACAGAGGGAAGCGGACAGCGCTCGGCTGTCGGCAGAACTTTGGGTATGCAATGTACCACCGCCTAATAATTACCGAGTTAGTCGACTTCAAACGGGGAACGTGACATCCTCATGCAAATGACAGCACAATAAGCAATCGCTAGTTCTCACAGGATGGCGGCAGGCGGCAGACTTTCTCTCGTTCTTAGCTTTCGTCTCAAGCGATCCAAATTTCCGACTTTGCGATGACGATGGCCTGGGAGCCGCCCACGATGGCGCTGAGCTGAAGATCGTAGAAGCGCTGGATTCGCTCGCACTGCTCGCGCGTCACCGTCGGCGGCAGGGTCTCGGGCAGCTTGAGACTGAGGTTGAACTTCTTCTTCTCCTTGGCCGCCACTGCGCCCACGTCGAAGCTGGCGACCTCGTTGAGCTGCTCCGTCTTGGGCTGCTCCTCTCCCGGAGGCATGTAGTTGGCCCGGGCCGAGAGCACCGCCTTCAGCGAGGTGACGTTCTTGCTCGACTTGTTGTCCAGCTCCACGGCCAGTTGGACGGTCTCGCCCGGCTCGAAGACGCGCCTTCCCAACTCCACCGACGAGTGAATCTTGCCGCCGCCGAAGAAGAGCCAGCCCTTGACGTCGTGACTGCCCTCGAATTTCTTGGCCGAGCGCAGATCGGATTGTGGGTCGCGAAGCGCCGCCGACTGCGCCCCGAACAGGGGCACTTCCAATCGGGCCGTCTTCTCCCAGCTGCCCAACGTCTGCTTCGCCTTGATGGTCACCTCGACGAAGTAGGCCAGCTCGAACTTCGACGTCTTCCCCGCCGTCCCTTTCGAGCCTTCCGTGCAGACGGGCGCCCCGCGAATGGTCGACGGCAGGTCCGACGGCAGCTGGCACTTGACGCCGAAACGGTACTTGCCCGTCTCGAACTTGAACTCCTGATCCTCGTGCAGGAACACCTGACAAGCAACAACTACAGTGTATGTAGGCAGGTAGCAATCTTTCCACCATACACAAACATACAGTAGACCAGTTACAGTAAAACTTCATTGCTAATGTCTAAGCTGTTTCCTTCGGCGGCAGACTATGCATGCGCCTTCACAGGTGGAGTTACAGTATTCGCTACGGAGTGCAGTCGCTAGACAGGCCACAGATGTAAACTATCTACGCCGATGTCGGCTGCATCCTGCTCCAACTCAAGCACACAGCCGACACAATTGCGCCGCCGCTCCATTGAGAAGGGTAGCAGTCAGTGACCTGCAGTCCGACGGCGGAGACTCCGAAGTTGAGGCCCAGCGGGAGGGTGGTCAACTGCGTCGTCTCCACCACCGCTTCGTTCCTGTTGTTGTCCTTGGCTTTGGCCGTCGTCAGGCTGCCCACAAAAGCAGCGCCGACGTTCTTGGTGGTCGTCTCGGCATGGAACTCCAAAATGACGTCGCCCTCGAACAGCTCCCCGGCCCGATACGCCGACTTCTTGGGCTCGATGGAGCAGGTGACGTTCTTGTGCACGGCCGTCGTCATCTCGCTTAGCTTCCTTGATTCCACTGGAACTGGAAACGATCGCTTACGTTATTGTATCGAGCGACCTTAGAACGCGCGCGACGCTGGAAGTAACACACGGCGCAGCAGACAGCTCGACCCAAAACGGGCAAACAATGTATTGGCGCAGGCGCGGGAAACTAGTTCTCCTCTGCTGAGACGGATCGCGCTACAGAAGAGAAGTACATAGTACGGAAAGGAGCGTTTTACGACCACCAACAACGTAGGCTGAGTCAGTCTTACGTGTCTACTGAGCAGGTCTACTCATACAGCGCTCACTCGCCCAAAGCGTAGATTAGGACGAAGCGGTCAGTACTCGGTACAGTCATAGCGGCGCTTTGGAAACAGACAATTCCAACACTGAACCAGCAGGTTTCAAACACCAACTACACATGATCGAGAGGATGCCTAATATGCAAAGCTGCCGACCAAAACGGTCCGCAGTCTGCATGATATGTCCGTCCAGTTTGACGCCACCAACTTATCCTACTACCTACACACTTGAATGGCAGTTCGACACAGGTGCCAGGTCATTTCAGGGCGTGCGGGGGACTCAGTCAGATTGTTCTCGGACGACGACGACGCCACATTTTCTGAGCCTGGAATCAAGTACAAGTATGAAGCAAGAAACTGCCGCTTCTCAACCATGTGTCTATGCGAGAGTACCTTCACTGGCGTCCTGGCGTTCGCGCGGCGTCTGCGTCAGCAGCACCTTCGCCAGTCGAACCTTCCTCGCCGTCATCAGCCGCTCGTCGGGCAATGCGAAGCCACATCTGTAGGAGGTGGAGAAAACAAAGCTCCGGTTCCATTTGAAGACAAGCGGTTGGTCAAACTCAAAGCTCACTTCTCTTCGAACAGGCCGGCGTCCATCTTGGCTTGGGAACTGCAGTGGAAGAGCAGCCATACTCGGTCGCCTTTGCTTCTCGCGCTCGAGCTGGCGAACTTCGACAGGAAGGCCTGCCGCACGAAGGCGGCGCTCACTCGCCTCTGCTCACTGGAAATGATGCATAAGCACTGCACAGTGCGCCGTCAGGACTTCAGTGGGATCGCGAATCGGCAACGAGACTTGCCCATCACTGAGAGGCGCGCAGTCGGCGACGGCGCAGCCACCGCCGCTGGAAGCGCTGGCCTCTGAACGTTGGCGGCCGTGAGAACAAGGCTCGGTGCGGATTGTGTAGACCTCTTTGGCAAGGTAGGTCGAAGGGCCGAGAAGTACCACCGCCTCATCGACCAACCCTTCGTTGAAGCTCCGACATACCGCTTGCACACTGCGGCGCACCTAAACAGTATCAAATCGGTGTAGCAGGTGCTGGCCTGTGCTGCTCACCAAAGATCCTATTGATACAGCATGTCTGAAACAACCAAACAAGTGGGTCGAGCATCGGTGGCGCGGCGGCGCAAGGATCATGCACAAAAACGAACCACTCACCATTAGTTCATTCAATTACCTACCACGAGCTACAATTTCTACTAAAGTTCGAGTAAAAATACCGTACCCCACTGAACTGTTCCACGAAGCCAACGTCCGCTTTCGAAAGCTCATCCTTTTGGTCGGCAGTAGAGGGCGCCTCCGCTTCTTTCGTGGACAACTGAAGCGCCGCAAGCGGTTTCGCCAGCTTCCTTGCCTCCACAGCGTCAACTAGCCGCTGCACAGGCTCCTGCACTACTCGCCTCTCGTAGAGAAGGTACTGTAGAAACAAGTCGACCACTTGACCGAAAGCGTGTACGCACACGCAGCGTCCCAAGGGCACGGTAATCTCGTCGGAGATCATGGCGACCTTGCGCTAGTCACGACAAACGAATTTCACATTGTGGCACCACAGTTGCACAAATGGCAAGGTAGACGGCAGCGCGCCGACGACCCGTTTATACGGTACGGAACAGACACTTTCCTTCTGTTCGCCACAAAGACAATGCAAAGTTTATTTCCCCACAAATTGTAGCAGGTACCCCTCAGAAACCCAGTAAAGACCATATTATGAAAGTAGTAGCTTGAGTGAGACAGAGGCGCAGTGTCATTTGGGCTTATCCTTCAGTTGAGCAATAAAGTCTTCCATCTTGCGCAAGTCGCGATCGATCTTCCGTCGCTTCTCTGTGACCCGACGCTTGTCCTCTTCCGGTGGCTGCTTGTTGGGACGCTTCGCTTCCGGAGGCGGCTGCGGCGCAACGGGTGCTGCCTTCCTCGCCTTCTCTTCTTCGTCTTCGGAGAGAACCACCACTTCAGAGGGCGAGCCGCCATTTCGGTAGGCGATTCTGAAGGGGCCACGTGCGCAAGACATGGTGTGAATCGAAGCGGCGGCTATGCCAACTCACTCCTTGACGGAGTCGTCGCTGTTCCTTCGGACGCTGTTTCTGGCCACTTTCGCCAACGAATCGCGACGGACCTTCGTCGCCGACGTCGAGGGGATATGAAGCGAGAACTGGTTGAAAGCTCGATCTGACGACAAGTCCCGCTCGCGAGCAGCGCCCCGACCTGTTGGGCCGCGGAAGAAGCGCCCTCCTGCTGTCGGCTATCGTCGTTGGCCGTCAGTCTGGAGAGCGCGTCCTTGGCATAGAGATGACTCTCGTCCATCTGCAACACCTTTCGATAGGAGTGGGTCGCCTCGCGAAGCAGCCGCTCCGTCTGCTTGGCGTCGTCGACCGCACGCTTCTCCAGCCTCAATTCGTGGGGCGGGACGTGATGGCGTGAGTCGGGCAATTGAGTGCCAATATCGGTCGGCGAGCAAGCGTCAATGGCCGACTTACACCCTGGCTTTGGCCAACAGCGTCTCCATCAGGTACTTGCGCGCGTTAGCGTGCTCGGGCTCGATTCGAAGCGCCGCCTCAAAGTCCTTGACGGCCGGCTCGAAGGTGGCACGGTTCGCGTAACTGCAAGACTTGCGTCGGATTGCCCAACTTGGATACGGTAAATGAAACGGAGGAAAGGGAAGTCGCCGACAGTGCTCCGCGAGCGACCAGGCAGTCGACGTTGCTCTCGTCGATCTGAAGGGCCTTGTTGTAGTGCTGCAGCGCCTCCACGCTGTTGCCCGCCCGGAACTTCTCGATGCCGCGGATCAGGCTGCAATTTCGCTTTGAGTGTAGTCCGCAACAAAACTCACTACTATACAACACACAACCTCTTCATGGAGAGTTTCCGCGACTGCACCGCTCGCAGGTTAGAAGCGAAGTTGGCCGGGTTGTAGTCGCGCCTCGATCGGAAAGTGGTGTTGAGCGACAAGCTTCCACTTGCAACAACCAGCAGATAGAGCCACCTTTTCAGCTGCGCCACGAAGGTACTCGAGGCGCCCTCGCTCTTGGACGAGCAACCCAATTGCGGGCACAGCCAGTTATCCAGGCCGGGATTACGGAAGGCGCGAGATTGAAGCAGCAAACGGTCGAAGCCGCCGCGTGTGTCGTCGTCCTCGTCTTCGTCGCCAGAGCGAGAAGAGGCGATCCGGTAGTAGTGGGGCGTTTCGTCGTCCACGCTCCGAATGGCCCCCTGCAAAGTGCCATAGTCGGCGCCGAAAGACGTACTGTATTCGTTGCCACGTCGTACCAGGGACATGCTTGGTCGGCGAAGCGACTCAGGCACGTCGTCCGCCTTCAGCGACAGGGTCAACGCCGGTGGCGACACTTGCACGGCCGTCACGACAGCTGAATCAGATTTGACCACACACTTTTCGTTAGCCACCGCAATTGATGCACACTTCACACAACAACCATCCTCGCGCACACCTTTCAGGATGTCGCCCTTCTTGAACGTTGGCACTCCATTCTCCGTTAGTTCCAATGGAACGTTCAGCAGCGGGATGAAGACCTGGGCAGGACACGAAACACAATCAAAATGACAACCTGTGAATCAGCGCGCAGCCAATGGCAAAACAATCACGCTGCGCGCACCTCGACGGCGTGCGGTTTGATGTAGAAGGCGATGCGTCCGTCGGCGTCGTCGGCGCACAGCAACCGAACAGTGACGCCGCTGACGTTGCAGTCCTCCACCCGACCGAACAGGAAGTCGCCCGCGGATAAGCACTGTAAGAAGGCAGGATGAAGGACGACGATTGCTGCGCACGCCTCCAGTTGCGCACGCTAAGCTACTGCATGAGACGAGCGCAACCTCGAAGAGATGCCTTTCCGCAGCATCGGACGACTCGCTGTCGGGATCAAGAAAGGTGTCGAAGGAGGGAAGGTCAATCGCCGGCAGGTCCTTGAAGCCTGCTGCGGCATCGCCTTTCGTCGAGTTCTGCGCTCCTTCTCGCGCTCCAAAGAGTTGGCCGGCATTCTTGGCCACGAAACGGCACAGTTGGGAGTCCAGACGACGCCGACGACTAGACCAGGGCTTGCTGCCTTGCTCCACGCCGCCCTGCGACCGCCGATGGTTCAGTTGCCGCTCGTAGACGTCCACCACCGATGCTAGCAAGGATTCAGGGAACATAAGTAAACACAGAACCGACGCCTGCGCTCAACGCCAGCAGAACAAGAGGCGCAAAACTGACGAATGAAGCTAGAGGACGGCTCGTTGAACTGTTGACCTTGAAGTCGTCTCGACAACTCTCGCCCGTGGCAGCGCAAGGAACGGTTTAGCAGCTCTTGACCGTCGGTCGTCGTACTGCTATTCTCCGACCTGTTTTCACCCATAATTCGGTGATCTATCCCAGAATGGAAGACAGACCTCACGTCAAAATCTGCCTCTGTGCGATCCCACCGTCGCCCCACCACACGCCGGCCGTCAGACTGAACAATGCGGTGTACTAGCCATGAATATCAGGCATCTCAGATATGGTATCACCAATATTCGAATCGAACGTATTATTCGAATCATAAGTCCGACCACCGTAGCCCAGGTACATTGAAAGTTCTGAAGTCACTGCATTCTTGGTTTAGGGTATTTGTGAAGAGAAGCTCGATAGATCATTTGAAACTGTAGAGTAAAGCGATTACTTCTAGAAAGAAACTATATATCTCGAACAAAGTAGTCAAGAAGAACGCCATGAAGAAAGGACAAGAACAAGAGGAGAGTCGGCCGCTGGTGTGCAGCAAGTCTTCCGACGGCTCGACAAAGGGTCAGCAGCAGCAACAGAAGCGGCCGTTTCGCCCCTTGGGAATCCGGCTGAAGCGCGGTCGACCGGCGGAGCATCCAGCGCTGGTCTACAGCCAGAACCAGTACAAGGCGGGAAGGCCGGCAGTCGACGTGGTGGCGCCCAAGCAGCAGCCCAGATCGGTCGCCGAACTGAAGCCGACCAGCGGCAGAGCTGACGACGCCGGCGACTACTGCGTCGGCCAGCCATCCGCCGATAGCAGCAGAGCCAGAGAGGAGGAGGAGCAGAAGGAAGAGGCGACGGCCGATGTGGGGCGGGCGTTGGAGCTGCGCGGTTACCACCTTCTTCCCGCTCAGAAGCTCGGCAGCGGTCGCTACAGCAAAGTCCATTTGGCCCGCAGGCACAACGGATCATTGGTCTGTAGCCTACCGCAAGATTCTCGTATCGTCGTAGTAAACTACATATGCATTGACTAATGACTATCCGTTCTAGACGGCCGTAAAAATAGTCGACCTGAAGGCGGTGACGACGGAGTACCGGATGAGGTTCCTCGGCAGGGAGACGACCATCTGGGAGAAACTGCGCCATCCAAACGTCGTCTACCTCCATGAGACGTTCACGGCGAGTGCAGCGGCCCCTATTGTGTGGACTGTACATAGACGCCCCTTGTGCTGTATGTATCTGTGCTTGCAGGACGCCAGCTGGCTGTTCATGGTGACGGAGTACGCGGACGGCGGTGATCTGCTCAAGTTCGTGCAGACGCGTGGCGCAGTCGAGGAAAGTCGCGCCGCCCTATGGTTCCGCCAAATCGTCTGCGGCATCGAGTACTTGCACAGCAACGGAGTGGCGCACCGCGACTTAAAGGTGCGGAGCTTCCTCCATGCTACCAAACTAACTTGTTATGTACTGTGAACTTTGCTTTCAGTTGGAAAACATTCTCATCGCCGATCAGGGAAAGCGGGTGCTGATTGGCGACTTCGGATTCTGTCGATCGGTATGGGTGTCAACGGAAGACGTCAAGCCGTGTCTAACGAAGTTGAAGTAGAGAATTTTTCTTTCTTCAGCTGCAAGCGAACGAGACGTCGACGACTTTCTGCGGCAGTAAGGCGTATTCGGCGCCTGAGATCCTGCTGGGACGTTCCTACGACCCTCTGCGCAGCGACGTGTGGGCCCTGGGAGTGGTCTTCTACGTTGCCATCTGCGACCGAATGCCCTTCGACGAGCACATCGGCCGCAACGCGCTCATCGTCGAGAATCAGCGCTTGCGACGCTACCACTTTCCCCAACGACTCGCTATCAGCCCCCATCTGCAGCAGGTACATTCACTTACATAGATGGATGAGAAACACTCATGCATGCAACCATAACACTGCTTCCTTCAGCTGATTGACAACATGCTGACGTTCGACTGGAGACAACGACCGAGCATCTGGCAAGTGAACCACAACGCCTACTGGGCCTGGGCCGACGCCGTTCTTCAACCGCTCGAGAAGCAGCAGCCGTCGGCCAAGAAGCTCTACCACCGACACCAATAGCAGAGAAGCAGAGAAGAGCGACAGTCAGCCGTCTGTCTCTGTGATGACAACTCCGCATGCGCTGTGATCCAACTCATGATCTAGTCGAGTGGACTTCCTCGCGTCGCCCTTCAGCCTGTCGTGACTGCCGTGCAACTAGAACCCAGGCCAAGAAATGTACGATGGCCTACAGTTATGGCGTAGCCCCCATTCTGCGAAGATGCTCCTTCCAAAGTGCGCACGGTTACAAACAGTGAAAGAAACAACCTGCGTGATCACCGTTGTAGACTGTTCCTCACGCTCGAAGGCCTACGTGAGCGAGTGCGCGTGTATCACAGGTTGCATAAATAGACGCGGCGCGTGCCTGCGTGCAGACTACCCCAGCAGATCGGCAAAGGCGCTTCCGTTTTTAGACGAGGAGTTGATTGAACTCTTTTGACTGTCTCTGTTGTTGTTGTCGCTGCTGCTGCAGCAGGCCACGAGACAGTTCTGGAGGAACTGCACCGACTTCTCCTGCTCCTGGAGGAAGGAATGACGGCCGCTGGCGCTGGCGCCGCCTCCGTCGATCTCGTCCACCAGACGGAAGAGTAGCGGCGCGAACAGCATGCCTGCACGAGCGCAAGCCAATTGGAACGAAGTGATCTATGGACTGATGCTGACGACGACCACGACGGGGACGACGACGACGCGAGAAGCGCAACGTACACAAGTTGACTTCGGTGACGCCGTTTCCAGCCGAACATTGCAGCACCTCCCGGAAGAACGTCAGAAGATAGTTGAAGGTAGCGCGGTGGATCTCAGGAAACTGGCGCACGATCTGCTAAGTATAACCAACCTTTGGACTACGTACACGACAGGCCCATTCCACCCCTAGTCAAACCATACCTCGAGTGATCCAAAAGGCGAGTTGGCCTGGCGGAGGCACTCGGCACTAAACTCCTTGGGAACAACCGGATTGGGTAAAGAATCGAGGAAGCGGAGCAGAGCTTCCACGGCCGAATGGACGCCTCGAGAACATACCGCTGCTGAAGCGGACAAACACAATCCACTGCATCCCAAGAATAGAGCTACATATGACGGAAGCGATGCAGAAAAGAGCTCGGATAGTACGTCCGCCCATGCGGCGTAATCTAACAACGCGAATATTGACTGCGTGATTGCTTAGCGCTAGATTGGCCAACGCGTTCTAGTCGCACGAGCGCACGTACGCAGCTGTCCGTCGACGGAGTCGAGGGCGTCCCGGATGGCGGCGAAGTCCTGCTGCGAACCGGCCTGACTGAAGAGGTCGGCCTGCTCCAAGCCGAACGTCTTGATGTACTCCACCAGGCGGTGGAGCTGCGTGGGCACCAGTGGCGGAGCACCAGGGGCGGCGGCGGCCAATGGAGTCGCTCTCGTCTCTTCCACTTCTTCGCCCTGAGCCACCAGTGAAGGTCCAGCGCGGCTGACTACCATGGAACTTCAGATGAGAACCACTACCAGGTCGATGAGCAGCGGCTGCGCAGGAGTCTGCTGCTGTTGCTCCCGAAGCACCAGTGACGTCAAAGGCTGTCCGAAGCAGCTCTTGGCGTAGTTTGCCCTCACGGTGAGGAAGTAGTCGCGCCCGTGGCGCAGATGCAGCACCAGCATGTCGGCCAGCTCACTGGTGGCGCTGTTCAGCTCCCAGGCCGTCGTCTTGTCCACCAGCACTTGCAGGTCTACCAGGCACTGAATTCGGTGCAAATCAATGAGTCAAGAATCTGAAATGACGATTAACAAGTCATGTGAACCAGGCGCCAACCTCTTCCCCAACGGGGATCCTCTGCGAGAAGGGCGTGGCCGTGAGCCAGCGCCGACAGTAGTTGGACTCGCCCGGCTTGCGCTTGAAGCGGAAGTGGATGGGGTACCGGCCGTCGTTGCGAACCGAAAAGGTCAGCACCCTGGGCTCCAGGAACTTGACGTCGCCGAAGTCGAACTGGAACGACGAGCACCACTACTTCTGCACCTAGCAGGGAACAAAGACCACAACACGGCACCGCACACCTCCTGACTGGCCGGCTCAATCTTGATCTGCGGAAGGGCGTTGTTCACTTCGCGATCGGCCTCGCGCTGCGCCTCCTCCATGTGCCGCCGCTGCTTCTCCTTGTCAATGGACTTGATCTGCAATGAGAAGATACGGGGAGGAGGGCGCTTCCCACTCCGCAATCACAAGTTGACCGACGACGAACCTGCACAGAGAAGAGCGCGAAGACGGGCTTGTGATCACTCATGTGGATCTCGGGCACGCTGCCGTACTGCTGCTGGAAGACGCTCGTTCCCTTGGCCGTCCACAGAATGCGGTCGCACCAGGCGGGCACACGCTGCTTCTCGCTGCAAGTAGCATTCCACAATGAAGCAAGTCTCCATGACACCTGTAGTGCTCTGATACGCACCTCGTGTCGTAGGTGTCGGTTCCGGCATCGTACTTGTATGTAGGCTGGAAGGCGATCTGGCCCTCTTGGAACTCGTGGAAGGCACTCTTCGACTTCTGCATCAGCAGCAGCTGAAACGAGAGATTTCTGCTAGCACTGAGCTCACAAGAAGGCGCACCACGCAGTGAAGAGGTGTCTTACCTGATCGCAGCTCAGCAGCTTGTCGAATTGCCGCTTCGCGATCAACTTCTTCACTGTGGGACAGTCCATTTCGGGGCCCTGGAGACGGTAGTTCAGGTCGCCCAACCAGATGACGGCGCTGCAAGGGGATCAAACATGGTACACCCGAATGGCTACCTGTCACTTGCTATGTACAGTGGCGCTCACTCGTGCTCAAAGATGGGTGCCCGCGTGTCGAAGGCCATGCGGGAGATAATCTCTCGGAAGTCCTGGTTCCTTCTCAGCAGCTCCTCGTGGTGCGCCGCCAGATGGCTGTTGACCAGGCAGAGCAGTGTGTCCTTCACGCGAAGACTGGCGCCCACGCCGCCCTTGTTACCCTGCGCAGATGAGAAGGATTGGAATGTGAGTGGAGTCTATGCGCTCGCACGACAAACCATCTTGTTGAGAAGGCCGGTGCCCACTGTGGCCGTCGATTGAGAGCGGATGAACTTCTTCTTGGAGGCTCGCACGAAGACCATAAGGAAAATGCCCACTAGCCGACTCAGCAGAACCTGAAAGAAGGTCAAACTGTCTGTCGTCGCCACTGTGAATTATGCACGGGCTCCACTATGTCGTGTCATTGGGTGCTTCCGTCCGCCTCACTTTGCAGCTAAGATTTATCGCCCTCTGTTTAAGCCAGTCGTTAATGTGCGCCGCGCGGAGCGGCAGGTAATTCCCAGGCAACAATGCGCCCGCCGCCCGGCACATCCTTCCATTATTGGCTTCGCCTTTCCCCTCGGCGAAGCCACTAAGTTCGTCGCGAAATCGATAGTGCCCGCCGGCCGCTAAGCGAAACAAGCAGGCAGGTAGAAGCCGCCCAGCGAGCCGACTACAACAAACGGCGCCAAGGAAACAAGAAGGCCTCAGTGCTACTGGCCAACCCGACGTAGGGAAAAGAGTGAATTATCTCGTAAGGACGGATCCCATGACAAAAGAAGGCTACTTATTAGCGGATCTGCGCACAATGGGCAACGAACTTGTGTTGGATGAAAGAAGCGAGCTGGCAAAGGGCAACGACCCTTCCACTGCGGTCAACTTCTTCGCAGAAGAGCTGAATGCTAGTCAAGAACCCGACGACAACTCTGCTTCTCGAATGGACTCAAACGACACTCAAAGACGAAGCCGAATGGGGAAGCTGTCGGCCAAACTGTTGAGGGTTCGCTGCTCTCAATGAAAACTTGTTTACAGTTTAGTAACGTTTCGCAGACGCCACCCCAACTCTTTCAGAGGAACACTTTCAACTTCTTGCCAACGCCGACAGAGTCGCCCACGAGGAACGGCGGCCAATCCAGTGCGATTAGCATAGGCGCATCGGTGAGCAGAGGTCGCCAACCGCGACGCTCGTCCATCGCACCCGATGATCGATTCGAAACGGACTCCCCAAAGCCAGCCTCGAGAACGTTTCACATAGGCAGCTACGAAAGCGATCCATTCTGTGTGGGCGCCGCCGCCCGAGCCGAGCGAGTCAGCTCGGCCGGCAACGCCCCTCGGAAACGCTCAGGTATGCAGCAGTAGCACGGCTGATCTTCTACTTGCTTGCGCAGTGACTCTCACACCCGCAGTGCCGGTCAAAGCCTTCATGCCCGGCAACGACGAGCCGACGCGGAGGCACCAACCGTTGTGCGCCACCCACTCGATACCTGCGCCCAGGATCGCCTTCGAGGAGAAGAAGCAGGCGCCGTCGCTGCCCCCGTTCCCTTATCCTTACCCGAGCACCAAACGCCCCGCAGAAGACGCTGCTGGCGTTCAAGCTCAGCAGCTTTCGGCGCCGCTCTTTCAAAGGCGACTGCCGCCGTCTGCGAGCGGACGCCGAGCGTCTACTGGAGCGGTCCTAGTGAAGGAAGAAGCCGGCAAAACTCCAGCCCCTCCAATTCCAACGGCAGCCACCACAGCAGGGCGCCAAGAAGGAGTCCCACCAAAGGACGCAGTCGTCGTCGAAACCGAGGAGCTTGTCATCAACGAGTTCGACTGAGCTTGACCTTCGCGGAAGAACGATTCACTTGGCACACCACTTTGCTCTTCACAGTACCGCAATCAAGTGACACGAGGCACCCTGATCTGAGTGCGATGGTTCTCACGGCCAAACTACAGTACTCTTCTCAATTCTACGGTCACAGGCAAGCAGCACCACCAACCGTTTTGTAGCGATCGTTTTGCCATCTCGAATGCACGGCGTCCTTGACGGCCCTCTTCCACTGGAGGTCCAACGTCGTCTGATTCAGCAGGAAAGCTTGCTGGCTGAGATCCATCTCTTGAAGTCTGGCAAACAGAGGTGTGGGTTGATTCAGCAGATATGTCTACGGACTGTGTACATACACGTGACAAAACCACACCCGATAACGTAGAGGTCCGGCTGTGCTGTCACATGCTCGCCGGCTAGCCAAGGCTGCAGGCCGGACGACGGCGGCTGACCGTTGACATTGAACGTTCCAACGAAAACGCTGAAAGCCGCAACACTCAGCTCAACAACGAGAAGCGCAAGAGCAAGCCAAAGAACACGAAGGCCTCACTTCAGCTTCTCGTAGGTGCAGTACTGCGACTCGCATTTCCTCAGGAAGTCGTCGACGATGATCTGCCGCCTCGTCTCGTCTGCGTTGCCCTCGCCGTCGCTGTTGTCGTAGTCGAGACTGTTGGCGGCGCGCAGCATCCTCGGCGCAGACGAAGACGACGACATGCTTCCCTTCGGGCCCGTCTCGTCGGAAGACTGTGGATAGAATACGGTATTGCTCGCCGGTGTGGACCGATTCTGACCACGGCTACTCCCGGGCATTCTTTTCGCTCTCTTCTTTGGCGGATTCCCGCACGAGTCGCGTCCAACCTCCCTGCGACCGACTTCAACGGCTACCGCATTCGCGATCTCTTTTACACTTAGGTCCCTAGTTACTGTAGCATATTTTCAGGTAATCCGTTCGAGACCAGATAGAATTTAAACTGTAATCCTGTTAGAGAGTAATCAAGCGCCAAATAAACAGGGTTTTGAAACAGTAATTCGCTACCATGCGTTCTTCCAACGCAAACAAACGCAAACCAATTTGCGCACATACGTACACAAATCAATTGATTTCACACTGTTCGCGAGTTTTCTCTAGTGTCATTCGATATCATTCGTTTTCGAGCTGGTTGTAACGCACTGAGTGACGATGTTGTAACCAAGTTCTCAATGGAACAAGCGCTTCTGTTTTCCGAACTGTACCCTACGACTAGACCCTACGAACGACAATGCAAATACTCTAAACCTAGCAAATGCTGCTCCACAATAAAGCCCCAGACAGCGGGCTATAGGTGCAGGCGAGCCAGAGCCGAGTCGTGGCCGTAGTGCTGAAGACAGGCGCGGACGCTGACGCGTCCAGTACCTAGCAAGCATCGTCCGTCGTGACGACTGCGTGGGCGGTGCAAGTGAAGCCCGACTCCAGTGGATCCTTCCTCCACGTTCTACTGGAGAGTGGAGACCTCCTTTGGCGCCTATGTACAAAATCGTAGCTACAGTACACCAACACAGCATTGTCGACCTGGAAAGTGGAGGAAGACGTCGACAAAGCGGTCCGGTTGCATCAGAAGTATTCGCTTCTATCAGAATCACTCTCTCTCGGCTATTTCTGCAGTGAAAGCTGAAAAGAGAGCTCCTCGTTGTCGAGCTTCCATCTCGAGAACTCGTCGTAGGACTCGAATTCGAAAGAGTGACTCGGCCAGTTCGTGCTCTTCAGAGATGTGAGTGGAGAGATCCTGTAGGTCTTTGAACCTTTCGGTGAACACTTTTCCGCGGACGTCGCAGCTGAGTCCTGGAGGATGCAATGGACCTAGACCAGATGGTTTTGCTGTTCGCAGTTGCGAAAGCGAAGGGAAAGCCGCGTTCCAACACTTATCACACATAAACTCTCCAAAACCTTCCCTTTCAACTAGTCGCCATTTCACCTCTGACACTGCACTTCGCAACTCGGCATTCAACACTAAACTTCACGTTTTCGCGCTTCACACAGCTGAGAAGTGGACTGAACGTCAACTGGTCACAACAAAAGCATAAAAAACATCACGTTTTTACGTTTGCGTCACGTCACGTTTGCGTCAACAAGTTACAGTATTCGACGGATGCGTAAAATATCCTAGGACCCAAGTGTAAGAGTGATCGCGAGTCGGCTACCGCCACACCTAACCGCACTTTCATAATAAAGAAATTACCTAGACTTAGAAAGACCCGCTAGCAGCGTTGCGCAACAAATAGAGCAGCAAGACGCAGAAACACAAGGAAAGCGCGCAGACAGGAACTAACGTTGGTGATTTCACTGGGGATACTTGCGCTGTGCACGCTGTCGATTCATCACCTTGGCTGTTGGTTGAATGACTTGCGTATTCTCTCTTTTGGTGCTCTAACTTGAATATCGAATCGGGCTTTGGAATCTACGATTACGGTAATGGCTCTGTAATCCAGGCCGTGTATCAACCGTAGGTAACTTACGACTAAGTGAACTCAACTGATCTAAGCGAAGCAGTTTCTGACCATTATCTCGCTGGCGATGCGCCTTTGCGATTTGTTATGAATATCTATCCTTATGAAGATCTGCGATGGTAGGAAAGAACTGCAAAACTCATTGATGAGATCGAGATTGATGTCATGAAATGATAGGGATGGACGTGTGCTTGTATACCATACATTGATCAACGCTACGGTAATCGCCACACGCCATGGAAATTTACACCACCAAAACAGGGGAATAGAAGGCACTCAAGTCAAGCATGATAAAGGCTTGCATGAAGCACCTGCAAAAACCATCATACAATCATCAACCAAGATGAGCACAAGGAGCACGCGTCTGACGTGAAGCTACAATTGGCTAGCCCAGTATAACAAGATGAGACAAGAACCACTTAGTGAGCTGTAACTGAACTGTGCCTATTGTTGGTGTACCCAAGTGCACAGTTCAGTTACAGCTCACTAAGTGGTTGGTGGGCAAGCATAAGGCAGAATGGCACGCTAGAGCTGACTGCGAACAAGCTAGGGCCTTCATTTCATCTGTTGGCCTAAGAGATCCACCGTTGCCAGGTTGATGCGTCTATCTAGGCATACTCTTCGAGCATCTGTTGGAGTACTTTCAGGACATGGCCTTAATTGGCACCTGTACAGGGTTGGGCCAATTGGTGACCCGACGTGTGAGTTCTGTGGGCTGGCGGGCGAGTCTGCCACTCACTTTCTAGTGGAATGTGAAGCGCTTCTGGCCCTTCGCATTCGTACCTGGGGGTGGCTCCCGCTGCCCCCCCCAGGAGATCAGGGAGCTGCCCCTCTGGGACGTCCTCAGGTTCATCTGTGCCTCTGGACGTTACTAGCTCCTTACAGCATCGGTTGTGTTACTAAGGGTATGCGAAATGGGCTGCAAATGACGAATAGCCTCCTCGCGTCGCCCCCAAATACAACAACAACAACAATAACAAGGTGCGCTACAGGCCGCGGACCAGGCGAATGCCAGATAGATTCCGAAACCCTTGTTGCCATCATTTATGACA
>JASAMZ010001101.1:0-109311 GCA_030248115.1 Linhomoeus sp. GSCO2_2 | reverse complement strand
ATTAATAAATGTACTAATTACATACCTACTTCTTTTCGGCTACATGTGGAGAAAAGGGCGGTGGGGCTGTAAGTGTTGCGGTCATTGAGTTGGTTTTAATCCTCTTAATCAATCAGTAATAACCCGTCAGTGAGCGACGCGTCATAAGTGTCCGCCAGTTCGCCTCTCAAAGCCGGGAGGTTCCTGTCGATCGCCTGCAAACGCGAAGTGACTGACGAGTTTTTCGGCCAGTCGGTTGACATTTTTCAACGGTTAGGGTAAGGCAACGGATTTAATCAAGAACCGCACTCGGTATTGCATCAGTACCGGGTTTTTCCGTAAATAAGCCCCGGGGCTTAAATTCGGATTTGGCACTTCTCCTGACATGATATTTCAACCGAAAATAAGCCCTGGGGCTAATTATCGGAAAGTTCTGATTCTTACAAGTGAATCTAGCGCTTGTATGTAGCGTTTCCTATGTTTTGTGACATGTATTAAGCAAAATTGAAGTGTAGTATCCCCAAATAATCACTCCGCTAATAAAATGTTGCGAATCGAACTGAAAAAAGTAGAAAATAGAGCTCAACACGTGTAATTAATCGACGAAACTCTGTGTCATCTGTGTAAATTGAGGGACCTGTGGTACTAAGTTCGTCCCGAAAGTAAGCCCCAGGGGCCTATTTTTGGAAAGAAAACTTAAAATAAGCCCCGTGGGGCTTATATTCTTGGAGGGGCTTATTAACGGAAAACCCCGGTACACAACAATGGCAAGCAGTGGGGGGGGGGGGGGATATTCTTCCAAGGCCTACGCAACCCTAACCCCCTTTTGTACCCTCGAAAGTAGGCCCTCCGTGATGCGAAGAAACAAAGCCTCGAGACAGGCGGCGGGAAAGCCCCTGTAGAGTCCAGTCATCCCTTCCTTTTCGCGAATGTAATTGGCTAGAACAACCGAATATACCGCAACATAGAAATGGGGGAAGGCGTTTGATTGTTTAGTTAGAGACCGACCATAGCTGAAACCGTTCGCCAAAAAGTTGGTTTCTTTGCCGAAGAAGAACCATTGTCGGCCAAATCGCAAGGGAAGCGGCTCGTAGCCGAGCTGAAATTCGTTTACAAATTCCTCCTCTCACACTTCGATAGTTGAAGTTTGAACCATGTGCGGTGCATGTAAGGGTGACCTGCATCAAAACGGTGGCATAGCGCAAAGGGTGTCCAACGAAGGTCCGTCTTAGCAGGTCGATCTCGGCACTGATTCCCGCTGGGATCAACTCTAAAAGTTTCTCCAGTTGAGCTATGTGGCCGGCCATAGCAGCGCTAGCAAACCGGCGCTGTCTAGGCTAGTGTAGCTGCTTGCGAGCAGAAGTGCCATCTCGCCCAGCTTACAAGATAAGGCCTCTTACTCTCTCTCTCTCGACACGATGGAGCTCTGCTTCGCTAAGGTCGCTAAAGGTACTATACTACAAAGGAAGCCAACCAGTCATGCCCAAAGTCGGCGAGAAGCGAAAAGCGACGACCTAAATAGGCGTTCTTGAGCGAGTCATCGCTTCACTACACGAACGCTTCTTCGAGTTTCAGAGTGAGTGTCGCGTTCGCACGTACCGTCGCACGGGGATACTTTGCGGGGATTTCAAGGTTTACGGCAAATATCTTAAAACTTCTCAAACTGAGGCGTTCAACATTTTCAGCGTTGATTGACCACCACATAATCTGCTCAATGTCACAGAATCATTCATAACAGCTTTACCAATTCTTAATTTTGAGTATTTTAGTAGCCCGCAAAGTATCCTTCCCAAAAAGGGATACTTTGCGTCTCTTGAATCCTATGCTAAACACAAGGGGGAACTTTGCGGGATTTTTTGCGCTGTTTTGCCATACGGCCGCTAGGCGGCGCTCAGGTCTGTGTGTTAACTGTGCGCCTGCCAGGCGGCGCTAGAGTGGACATATGCTGATTGGATTATGGCAAGTGCGAATTGCGAGGGTGGCGAGTGCCTGCATGTACATGTAGGCTCCGTGGGCTCGTATCGCAAGGCATGTATGTACGCAATTGGCACTTTTAGCTACCGATTACCAGTGCTTTTGCACGCGTGAAACCAACCACGTTTGGTCCATGACATCCTGTTCTCGTGTTTTGTTTGCACAAACAATAGCGTATACTGCCGAACGGTATTGACGAATGGGAACGGATGGTATCCCTCTCCCGTAAAATATCCCCATACAGAACAGGTTTGCGTCGACTGCCTGCCTAAGAGGCACATCTTGGGAGTACGAACTGTGGTATATGGCTGGCGTCTCTGTTGTCTTCTTGTCGCGGCGGCACTGACGCGAGTGTAAAGACGTTGCTCCTCCGAAGTGCAATATTGTGCATCATTATCATCGTACGGCAGCAGGCTTTCAGACGGGTACAAGCATACAGTGCACGCACATTTCACTACGCAGTACGCACGCGACGGAACCACGAAACTATCGCTACCAAAGTAAAACTAATGGCCCAATGCTATCTGGAACAAGAAAACTGCGCGTGGCACTCTTTTCTTATAGTGGGATGACGACCAGCCTCTCTCCGCCCATTCCCAACGTCGTCGGTCCCTGGTAGCGACGCAGCATGGCCTTGGCGCCGCGCTTGAGCTGACCCTGCACAATTATTCAATTTGCAGAATTTTGAGAAAAGAAAACATAAATTTCGAAATTAGTATTCCAACCTTGCTGGCCAGATGTCGGTAGCATGCCTGCCAGTCGGCGAAAATGGGCGTCGAAGGCAGCGAGCCAGCTTTGAGTCTAGAGATGTATGTAAGAGTATTCTTCCTAAATTCTTATCAAAAGTGCCAACACAACCTTTTAAAGTGAGCCGCTACAATGTTGTTAGCTATGCAAGCGCAGTACTCCAAGCCTCTACACAGCACATCAGAGCAGTTCCGAAGGTGTAGAGCATAAAGTTACGATGAGTATGATAAGTGAATCGCAAAACATTTTCCACTCACAATCACGTGGTGTACTTCTACCCACAATCCAAAACAAGTTCTTTTAATTGACCTTTAAATCTCCACTACCAGAACAAAACTACCACAGTTTTGACTCGATCTCACTCAAATGCTAATACGCGCAAACTAAGCGCCACAGGCGGAAATCACTCTTTCTGGTGTATTCTTCACTATCTATAGTAGCACCGCAAGCAAAAATCGTTGCTATTTATAGCGCTGCGGCCAAAATTTGTTTCTTTTTGTCGGTATCTGGGGGGGGGGGGCACGCGGACATCTGGGGAGGGGGGGGGGGGGGGGGATTTACCCTCAATGCCGCCCCCCCCCCCTCCCTCTTATGTAGCTACACCACTGACAGAAAGCACGCACCCAGTGCCGTTGACCGCATAGACGGTGGAGACAAGAGTGAAGGGTTAGAGTAGGCTGGTGCCCATCAGGGTGGAGAGCAGAACGCGCTGGGGGGGTTTTTTTTTGGGGGGGGGGGGGTTTTTTTTTTTTTTTTTAACTAACAAAGCAAAAGAGATGATACATCTTGTATTAAATATGACAAAAAGTGCAAAAGAAGCTGAGTTAATATTTGAAAAAATTAATAAAGTTGCTACAACGAATCTGGAAAATATAAATTTAAATTTTTTAGGGAGACTTCCAGAAGATAAAGCTATAGCAAGAAGCATAAAACAAAGGACTCTTTTTAGCGATGATGTTCCTAATGGTTCGTCATCACATGAGCTTAATAAAATAGTAAATAATCTCATGTACAAATTGGAACGTAAAATGCTTCAAAACAGACAAAATAGAAGTTTTAGCAATTTTATAAAAAATCTTGTGAGTAATTTTTAAAGGATTCAAGTTGAATAGATCAGACAATTTTGTATATTTTTTCACTGTATGTGGATTTTTTATAGGATTGATATTTGCTATTTTAAACTTTTCTCAACCCGAAGATATTATGTTATATACAGCAGAGGTTACACTATTTTTTTATCTAATAATACATATAATAATTATGAATTTTGTGGATATTAAAGACTTTGGAACGAGCCTTTTTAATAAAGATGAATATGAAAAAATTAGTGAGTATTTTATTGATGAATTAAATACTAGAGAAAAAAAGATGGACGGATTATTGCTTGAAGTACAGAATATGAATGATGAATATCAACAGATAGTAAAAAATGAAAAAGAGCATAAAATAGATGAACACACTAAAACAACCTAATCCTTATCATAGTGATATAAAGAAAGAACAAGATGCATTAGTTTTAAAATACTTACCAGCTGTACGAGCTTTGGCATATAGACTAAAAGAGAGACTACCATCATCAATAGATATCAATGACCTCATATCTATTGGAACAGAAGAGATGATAAAACTCTCTCGTCGCTATGACAAAAATCAAAATGACTCTTTTTGGGGCTATGGACGTCAAAGAGTTCATGGATCTATGCTTGACTATCTAAGAAGTTTAGATGTTATGAGCCGATCCAACAGAAAACTAATAAAAGCTGTTAATAAAGAAATAGAGAAATATCTATCTACTTACGAAGAAGAGCCTACAAGCGAATATTTATCTAAAACTCTAGGAGAGAGTATTGAAAAGATAAATGAGGCACGAAGCGGAGCAAAAGTTGTATCTTTACTGCCAATTAATGAGCAAATAACGATACTTAGTGAAAAAGATATAGTTGAAATAATAGAAAAAGATGAGCTTATAGAGTTAGTAAAAAATATTTTAAAAAAATTTAAAAAAAGAGATCAACTGATTATTCAACTATACTACTTTGAAGAGTTAAATCTTAAAGAAATTAGTAAAGTATTAGATATTAGTGAATCTAGAATCTCTCAAATTCACAAAAAACTATTGACAAAAATTAGAGAAGAACTGGAATGAAAAAATGGCTGATATATTAAGCCAAGAAGAGATTGATGCCCTTTTAGAAGTTGTTGATGAAGATGGAGATGCTCAATCTGTTGATAACAGCGAAGAATCAGATGATAGACAGGTCATATTATATGACTTTAAAAGACCCAATAGAGTATCAAAAGAGCAACTTCGTGCTGTAAAAGGTATACATGATAAATTAGCAAGAAGTCTTGCTGCTCAGATCTCTTCTATTATGAGAAGTATAGTGGAAATTCAACTCCACTCCGTTGATCAAATGACATATGGCGAATTTCTTATGTCACTTCCAAGTCCAACAAGCTTTAATGTCTTTTCAGTAAAACCCCTTGATGGTAGCTGTGTTATTGAAGTAAATCCATCTATAGCTTTTCCTATGATTGATAGACTATTAGGTGGTCATGGAGAATCATTTCAATCCACTAGAGAACTGACTGATATTGAATTAAATCTCCTAGACGCAATCTTAAGAATAATAATGCAAAGATTAAAGGAGGCATGGGGACCTATTACTGACATGCACCCTTTAATAGAGACTAAAGAGTCAAGTCCAAATATTGTTCAAGTTGTGTCACAAAATGAGATTGTAATTATGATAGTTATGGAAATTATCATTGGTGGCTCAAGTGGTATGATAAATATCTGCTACCCTGTGATATATCTAGAGCCTATACTTTCTCGTTTAGCCAATAGAGATATCATGCTTGGCGAGACAAGTGCAAAAAAAAGTAGAAATAAAGAACTCAATGCACTTATAGGAAGAGCTGAAGTATTTAATGAAGTTATTCTAGGAACAACAGATTTAACTCTAAGAGAGCTCTTAGATGTTGAAAAAGGTGATATTATACGACTGAATCGCATGTCTGATAATAATGCTATTGTATCCATAGATAAGAAAGATCTATTTTTAGCAGAAATTGGTCTTCATAGATTTAGAAAATCAATAAAAATTAAAGAGTTAATAAAAACAGACAAAGATGATATTAAATTAACACTTGAACATCTAGAGAAAAAAAGAATAGAAAAAATCTATAAAGATTCAATAGAATAAATCAGATTTACTAAAATCTATTATATTAACTAGTAGTATTGAAAAATTAAATAAAAATTTTTATGAATAATTACGTGTAAAATACTCTATTTTATAATTGAATATTTAAGCTATTTAATAAAATAAATTATTTTATGCAATACGAAATATTAGAACTAAACCGTTTCTTTGTATTCTTTAATTTTTATTGATTTTCTAAATCTATGAAGACCAATTTCTGCTAAAAATATATATTTCTTCATGAAAATACCAAAACATACTACTCTTTTAATAGTAAATATGTCTAAACTCAATTTTGATTCTATCATATTTAGCTAAAATTTTACCCTGTAAATTTCGTTTTAGTTTTACCCTTATTAAATACAATTCCCCTGTTTGCATATATTATTAACCGCCTTATTCGATACTATAATTAGAATCTAATAAATTTTAATATAGAATAGATTATATAATATTTTAATAGATCTTTTAAAAAAATATAACTTTCATCAAAAATTAAGTGTATTTAATAGAATAATCTATGTGAGTATTATGTAGAGAATATTTAAAAATACTCTCTACATCTTAAAAATTAACCAAAAAATTCATAAAGTTTAAAAAATATTGTAACAATTACAATTATCAGTTTTACTTCTCTTCAATAGTTTGATCTATAAATTCAACATTCATATCTTTAAGATACTCATCTTTTTTGTAAGGACCTGCAGGAACTGTAGCTATTATTTGATCATTTGCTATTTTAGCGTACTTAATATACTCAACAGTAGCAGAATTTACAGCAGTTGCAATAACTTGACCAAGTAAACTCATTGATGATGATCCTCCACTTAAGTCTACTGAAGCTTCTCCATTGTAGCCCCATAACTCTTTGGATGTTCTTGTAGATACTATTTTTGCCTCAATTGACACGTCTAGTCTAGATGAAATGACAATATAACTCATATCCCATTTTTTAATACGTGTAAAAAGTACTGCATCTGCTCCAAAATATTCATAAAACTTATTTAATTGCATACCATAAAGCAACTCAGTATCATATATACCCTCTTCTTTCATAATGTCACTTACCATCTCTACAGGAAAAGTATAATAGCCCATTAAAGCAAATGGCTCCTCTATAGTTGTTAAGTAATAATCATTTGCCTCTACATCTGTGCTTTCATTTATAGGAGGTAAGATTAAAAGAGATAATGGCTTCTCTTTATACATCTCTGGAAACTCTAAAAATTTTGTTGTGTAAATAGACCCACAGCCAGAAAACAATACTGCTATAATAAACACTAATAAATAATTATATATCTTCATTTGTACTGCCTTGAAGTGATTGCGCTTTTTTTATCATCAAACTCATCAGATGTGAAGACTCAGGATATACCCTTATCTCATTTTCAAAATTTGAAATTGACTCTTTAACACTACCTAACTTCAAATATAAATACCCCAAGTTAGCATACATTCCAGGAGGAACTCTTTTAGATTGACTATTCTCTCTATTTTCTATTGCTAACTCTATAGAATTTATCATTTTTCTTGCAGACTCTACTCCCACATTTTTTTTATATGCATAATAACTATCACTATAATCTCCATAGTTATACAAAGGCTCTGGCTGACTAGTACAACCCATTAACAAAACTGAAGCTAATATCGCTAAAAAAAATTTCATATCAAGTACTATCTCCTAATGAAAATATTTTTGGCAACACCACTACTTACAAATATATTTCTTTCTAATATAATACTACCACCTCTATGAACTTTAATTGTATGTTTACCTGGTTCTACAAGGTACTTATTCTCTCTCCCACCTTTTACAATAAATTTTTCGCCATCATCAATTAAAACTTCTATATTTTCAGTATTGCCTGTAAAATAGAGATAAGATTTTTGATCTACGGTTGTCATGCCACTTTGATAACCACCACACCCTATAATAAAAAATATTATAAATCCTAATAAATATTTTATCACTTATCTCTCCTGTACATATAGTGTAGAAAAATCTTTTTTTACTATATATGAACTTAAATTACCATCAACTATCTGTGCCATGGATACTTCTGATTCTATCTTGTCCCCTACTACATTTGAAATCTCAATTGTTGATACCTTTTTCCCAGGAAGGGTTATAGACATGCCTGTTTGAGGATTATTGACTTCTTTTCCTTTTTGATACACATCAAACTTGTCTCCTGCTTTTATATTTTGACTCTTGCCACCAGATATAATTAAATAACCATTATCATAATCTAAAATATAACTTCTCCAGGGCTTATCCAACATATTTTCCATAATATTAGAAATTAAATCAGAAATAGCAGCATCTATAGCCTTATCATTTAATTGAGAATCATAGCCAGCTCTACTACCAAGTCCTACTACAGTCTCAGCCTCACTAAAAGCTTTACCTTCTCCATCATCTGAATAGATAATCTGACCTGTGCTAACATCCACTATACGAACATGCACCTTAGCAAAAGCCTCTTGCCTTTTTACCCTATTGAATATACCTACATCACTTGTTGATTTTCTACCAAACTCTGTAATTGAACCTATGATAAGATAATCTGCAAAATTACTAAGTTTAGGCATATTGCCCATCTCTAGCTCTTTATCTATCTCAGAAAAATCAGACCTTTCTAACATGATAAATTTACCTGATTGAAAAAGTTTTGCTGATAATATATCCATCGCTTGCTTGCCTATATTATCACTATTATTACTTAGAAAAATACTTTTGCTATAGTTTGTCTCATTACTAAATCTACCAATTGCTACTTTTCTTTTTAACCCAGTAGGCTTATCTTTTTTTACCTCAGCTCTCTGTGGTTTCTCACTAGGTGTTTCGTGAATCTGAGTCTCTTTTATATTAGCACAACCCACAAAAACAAACAAAAAACAAACCATCAAAAATATCTGTTTAAGCAACATATCACAACCCTCCACTTATTTTATTAACACTATAAGCTACACACATTAAACAATCAAAAAAAGTATTATGGAACTTTTATAAAAATTACTAACGTTTTGAGAATTGTGGAGACTTTCTAGCTTTTTTTCTACCAAATTTTTTTCGCTCAACACTTCTTGAATCACGAGTTAAAAGACCAAGTGGCTTAAGTTCCGCCCTAAACTCTGAATCCATAGAAGCGAGTGCTTTAGATATCCCATGTCTTAACGCTTCAGCTTGCGCTGAATATCCGCCACCAAAAGTTAAAGCTTTAATATTAAAATTTGTTATCTGTCTAGTAACAACCAATGGTTGGCAGACTTTCATTTTAATAGTTTCATGTCCACCTAACCAACTATCTAAATCCATACCATTTACATTGATAGTACCATTTCCTGGAGCTACCCATACTTTAGCTACTGCTGTTTTTCTTTTTCCAGTTGCATATACTTTTGCCATTACTATTTTCCTTTTACTTTATCAGTCTGCGCAGTATGCGGGTGTTCATTACCCACATAAACCTTAAGTTTCTTAATCATACTTTTTCCAAGATTTGTCTTAGGAAGCATACCGCGAACAGCTAATCTATAAAGCTTAGCTGGATTATTTTCCAAAAGATCTGATAACTTATCACTTTTAACACCACCAAAATATCCAGTATGCCTAAAATACTCTTTTGTATTTAATTTGTCTTTGCCACTAAAATTTATTTTTTCTGCATTAATTATAATTACAAAATCACCACAATCAACATTTGGTGTAAAACAAGGCTTATGCTTCCCTCTAAGCAAAGTAGCAACTTCAGTAAGGACCCTACCAAATTTTCTATTGGCTGCGTCTACAACAATCCATTCTCTATCCACTTCGTTAGACTTAATTGATTTAGTCAATCTCATTCTAATTACCTTTTTTATTTATTTTATCACTATTAAACCTAGGCCTATCAATCCTATAAAATGCTCAATAAAAGGGGCAAGTATATAGTATATATACTTTAATATAACTTAATTTAAGTTATATTAAAGTATTAAATTACCTCTTTTTAAACTACATAGAAAACGTATTGCTCTAGATACTCAAATTCATTGAAAAAATTGGAAGCAACATTGCAGTGATAATAACTCCTATAATAACCCCTACAATTAAAATAAGAATAGGCTCAAGCAAAGAGAGCATAAGATTTATCTTATCATCATTCTCTTGAGCATAAAGCTCTGATAAATTTTGCAATATATCTCTCATTTGACTTGTCTCTTCACCTAAAGATATAGCTTGGATAAAAGATTTATCTACAACATGATTCTGCTTTAAAAGTGCATTTGAAAGTCTCTTGCCCTTTACAAGCTCATCAGAAGCATCTAAAAATGTTTTGGATATAACTCTATTTTTAATTGTACTAGAAGAGAGTTTTACTGCTTGTACAAAAGTTACTCCTGAGTTAATTAAAACAGAGACTATATATGAAAATTTTGCCAATTCTGAAGTCTGAATTATCTTACCAAATAGAGGAAGCCTTAAAAGAAACTTATCTATAAGGATAGTAAACTTATCAACATTTCTATAAATATAAGAGAATACAAAAATAAAAACAGATATAGAGATAATTATACTTAACCAGTTTTGACTAACTATATCTCCTAGAGAAATTATAAACTTTGTTATACCGGGTAAATCTTGACCTAATTGATCAAACATAGAGGTAATTTTAGGAACAACAAAACTTAACATGAACCCTACCATAAAAAAAGAAACCACAATTATAAATAATGGGTAAGCCATAGCACTAGATATCTTCCCCTTTATCATCTCTTGATTTTTTAAAAAAATTGACATCTCTTTTAAAACAATACTAAGAGCGCCTGATTCTTCTGCAATCTTTACAGACTGCTTAAAATAAGTTGGCAATATATAAACTTTTTGACCATCAAGTGCATTATAAAAACTATTTCCCTCTTCTAGCGAACTCTCAATTGATTCAAAAAACATAATTATTTTTTTATCTTCAAGATGTTGTTGCTTCTCTAATTTTACTGCATAAACAATTGAGGATACACCAGATTTTAAATAAATAGATAAATTTCTACAAATACTTGAAAGCTTTTTAATTGGCATCTCTTTAGTAAAAACACTATTTTTAAAAAGAGATTTTGTCTCCTTTAATTGACTATAGATTATATTTTGATTTCTTAGCTTTATCTTGGCTTCTTCAAGATTTAGCGCATCAAAAGTACCACTTAATTTTTTTCCATTTGCATCTAAACCCCTATATTTAAAAAGCATTAATCTCTCATTCCTACTCTCAAACCCTCTTGCAGACTCGTTACTCCTTTTGCTACTAGTGTCTCTATTTTGGTAGATAATAAAACTAAGCCTTTTTTCTCCATAGCTTTTCTTATTTCAAAATCATTTAAACCATCTTTTAACATACTTTTTGCATAATCATCCAACAAAAAAAGCTCTCCTACAGCGATTCTACCACTATATCCTGTAAAATTGCAATGTACACAACCTTTTGGCGCAAAAAACTTATCTTCTCTCTCTTTACAGTGCACGCAAAGCTTTCTAACCAAACGTTGAGATAAAACCCCAAGAAGACTTGAGCTTATCAAAAACTCCTCTATTCCCATATCAACTAACCTTGTTATAGCTGCGGTTGTATTGTTGGTATGCAAAGTAGAAAGCAAAAGGTGACCTGTTAGAGCAGATTGTATAGCAATCTTGGCAGTCTCATTATCCCTGATTTCCCCTATCATAATTACATCTGGATCTTGTCTTAATATAGATCGTAGTCCTGAAGAAAAAGTTAATCCAGACTTAACATTAACTTGAATCTGATTTATATCATTTGCTTTATATTCCACTGGATCTTCAACTGTGATTATATTCTTCTCTGGTGAAGATATAACCTTTAAAAAAGAGTGTAGAGTTGTAGACTTACCACTACCTGTAGGTCCTGTAACTAAAATCATACCATAAGAGTGAGAAAGCAGTGTTTTAAACTTGTGTGTTAAATCAGTGTCAAAACCAAGCTCTTCCAAAGAGGGGATGCGTGAGGAGTCCATAAGTATTCTCATAACAACTCTTTCGCCATAATATGTAGGCAAAACAGAGACTCTTATATCTAAACTTTTTTTTGCAACCTTAACAATAGTTCTTCCATCTTGTGGTACTCTCTTTTCTGAAATATCTAAATTAGAAATAACTTTTATACGATTTACAACTAATGTCATAATATGTCTATCTAAATCAACATGTTTAACTAACACACCATCAATTCTAAAACGAACAACTCCTCTGCTCTCATGCATCTCTATATGGATATCTGAAGCATTTTTTTTAATGGCTTGATAAAAAAGCGAATTAACAAACTTAATAATTGGAGCTGACTCTTCACTTGTCAAAATATCTGAATTTGTCTTTAAAAACTCAGATAGGGATAAATCATCCTCTAAAAAATCCTCTTTTTCATCTTCACTGAATGAACCATTTAGCTCTTTCTCTGTTCTGTGCTCTAAGTACTTATGGTAAAGCCTCTCATATGAACTCTGATCCAAACAAGCTATATCAATATCTAAAGAGAGTTTTGCAAGATAGTTTAACCCTTCTGCTAAATGCTCCTCATCTACGATAGCATAAGACTTTTCATCTATCTCAGTAAGCAAAAGATAATTTTTAATCAACAGTTGAGGATCTATATCCTCACCAAATTCAGGATATAAATCTAAGTTATCAAACCTTTCAATATTACTAATTTGCATTTTCAGTCATACTCTTTAAAAGGTCTTCCTCAATGCTATTTAAATCTGATAAAACATCTGTCAAAGAAGAAAGATTGGAGCTTTTATCAATTATATAAGGAGTTAAAATTACCACCAAACTTATTTTGTCACTTATATCCGAATCATGTCTAAATATTCTACCCACAACAGGGATATCTCCAAGAAGTGGAATTTTTGAAATATTTTTAGTAATCTTATCTTTAATAAGACCACCTATAATAATACTCTCGCCATTTTTTACTATGGCAGTTGTCTTTACTGTTCTCTTAGTCGTGCTTATTAAGCCTGGTGTAGATGAAGATCCTGAAGTTGGGATAATATCCTCTTGCGCTACATTAACATCTAGTTGTACCTTATTGTCACTCGATATTCGCGGGGTTACTGTAAGAGTCAGACCTATATCTTCTCTAGTAAAAGTGTTTGTTGGTATATCTGTTGTTGATGAAGCTACACTCGATTGAGATATAATTGGCTCAGTGCCACCAACATAGATTTCAGATTCTATATTATTGATACAAAGCACTGATGGCTCAGAGATAATATCTGCAGCTCCAGTTGAACTTAACAGTGATATAGTAGCGCTCAAAGCTATACCCTTTGAGAGTGAAGCTGCATCAAAATTAAAAGCACTTAGCTGAAGGGGTATTGAACTAATATCACTCAAAGCTGTACTGAGACTATATAGTCCTGAAGAGTTTGATACTCCACCAACTATTCCATATTTTGCACCTATTGCAGTAGATTTTTTATCACTTATTTCAACTATCTTTGCAGCTACATATACTTGTTGTCTTGGAGCATCTAATGTATTTATTAGAACCATTATCTCTTCTAGCTCTTGGTCTGTTGCATATATAATGAGCTGATTAGTCTCCTCATCTGCTGTAAAAGTTGGTTTTTCTATATCTTGTTTTACTGGTCTTGTTGATAATGGTGATACTCTTGGTATCTGTCTTGTAAATGTTGACCTTGGTGACCCACTGAGTGGTTCTGGTCTTGCGTTTGATACTGGAACACCTAATCTTGTAACAGGCTGTCTTACTCTAGTACTTATAGGTGATGTCCTACTACTAGCAGTTGAAGTACTGCTAGTAGAGGAGTTTAAAGGCTTATTGGAAATTATAGAGACTAGTGTCTCAGCAACTTTTACTGCATCAGAATTTTTTAGACTTACAACTTTAAGACGCCTTTTAGATACTGTATCTTTTTTATCAAGATTTTTTACATAAGATAAAAGTGTATCTATAACATCCCGTTGCGCAACAAGCATAACTGTTCCAGTAGCCTCATCAGCAAAAATATCAACTTTTGCACTAGCAGGATAGATACTATATGCTATATTTTTTAGCTGATCTGCCACTGATGTAACATCTGCGCTCTCAGGAGTATAAAACTCTATATCCATCTTCTGTTGTGAATCTAATTTTTGAACAAGAAGACGTATGCTCTCCAAATTATTCGGGTAATCTGTAATAATCAAGCTGTTGGTTGGTGATGAAAAAGTTAGTCTACCATACTTGCTAAGTAAAAAACGTATCTGCGCTGCAACTTGAGCAGCTTCAAGGTTTTTGATACCTATAATACTAGTTTGTATCTGATCTAGCCCTTCATGATTAACAAAAGGTGGTGACTCTTTAATGGCATCATTACTTCTTACTACCTGCAAATAACCGTTCTTACTATCTACAAGCGTATAGCCTTTACTTCTTAGTACACTAATAAGAAGACTGTAAATCTGAGATTTATCTATAGGTTTTACGGATATAAAATCAACTTTGCCAGGGATTGAGTAGCTAAAGAGTATATTCTTATCTGTAATCTTTGAAACCATTTTTATAAATTCATTTATCTCTAAATCCCTAAAATTAATCTCAACTTTATCTTGATTTGCACACAATAAGCTAACAAATATAATTAAAATACTAATCAATCTCATATACCATCTCCTTCATATTTCCACCTCGCTCTAAATAGACTCTTACAGAGCTTTTATCACTCAAATCAGCATAAGGTGTCAAACTTATAACTCCAAACAATCTAATATCATCTACCACTTTTATAATATCACCTTTTTTTAAATGCATCCTAGTATCAAATACAGAGCCTGCTCTAAGAAATGTAATCTCCAATCCTTTAAAATCATTACCTTCTACAAAATCCCTAGTTTGAATATCTTTTCCTATCTCCCCAAGACGTCCCCTATAAATATCGAGGTCTTCTCTTTTTATAGTAAAATACTCTTCATTTCCTTGTGCAGCTTCTTTAAATTTTGCACCTTCATCTTGAAACTTATTCATTTGAGCTTCAAAAAGCTCCATATTTGGATCTGTACTTTGAAAATTTGTAGGCTCACTACTGCCTTGAATATTTGGAAGTTCACTATCTATTAAACTCAAAAGTATGCGTTCGCTCCCTTTTTGAAAAATAGCTGAATTTGCATTAACCTCTACAAGCTTTGCACCTTTAAACTCCTCTTGTAAGCTTATAAAAAAAACTTCTGAACTATCTTGCACGACAATAAACTTTTTATCTCCTGCAACATAACAAGCTTTAAGCTCTATATTTTGAAACTCTACAGAGTTAAATTTTTCTACTTTAACCACTATATCTTTTTCATCTTCATAAAATTTTGGAAAATTATATCTTTTACTACTATCATTTTCTTGTGTAAGTACAAGCTCAAGAGAGTTTGTACTCCAAAAAAAAGAGCCTACTGATAAAATAAGTTCTGCTACTAAAAGTGGGGCTAAAATCCACCAAAAAATATATATAAGCTTCAAGTTAGTAAGAAAGCTCATACCTCAACCCCTCTTCATCTGCTGTAAAATATCTTTTTAATAAAACATTTTGGACAGAAGAATCTCCTAATAAAATAGAAATATTTTTATCAAGCAGATTTACTTCTCCTTTAAAATCCTTACCCTCTAGTTGACCATCTAGCTCTAATTTTATAGGATTAAGCGGAGTATAGCTTATATTTAATTTTTCAATTTTTATACCATTTAACTGCATATCAAATATAGACGCTCTGTTGTAAAGTAAATACAAATCTATATTTCTATCTTTTGCACTGATATCTAGCCCGTTTTTAGACGTATATTTCACAAAACTATTCCATATTACATCTTGAGGAAACAGAACTACAATCCATATAACAACTAAAAGAAAAAAATAGAATGATTTTTTCATAAAGTTATCTCTATGTAAAATGCTATTTCTTGCTCAGATCTATCCAGTCTTAACTCTTTTATATTAAAAGCTGAATTTAAAAAAATTTCACCTAAATTATTAACCTCAGCCTCACTTAAATTTTCATATGTTAATGCATAAGCACTACTACTTTTTTGACTACTAGTTGGATTTGTCTGATCTATAACTTGATCCAATTTCACCTCATTTGCATCTCTGTCTTGCCAGTATTGTTGCAATTTAATTAATTCACCTGATTCATTTTTAAAAGCTATATAGCTCTCTATATCTCTTTTATAGTCCATATTTAAAGTATAAAAATATGCAGACATTGCTGCAAAAGAGGCAAGAAGAGAAACTGCTATAATCATCCTTATATTATAATTCACAGCTCAACCTCTAAACTTAGCACTTTATTCTCTTTTTGATCACTATTAATGGCAAACTTCTCTAGAACATACTCCTTAAATAGAGCCTCTCTTTGCTCATCTTCAAGCTCAACATAAATCGATACTGTTTCATCTTCAAAAACTAAAGACTTAAAAAATTCACCATTTAAAAGTCTAAAATTATTTATATAATACAAAATCTCCTTAAATTTTATTTGTCTCTTATCTATAGAAGAGAGTCTATTTTTTATACTCTGTATTTCAAATGATGTATCAGGAAGACTGTACTCCTCAATAAACAGCTCTCTTTGCCTCTCTAACGTATTTTTATCGCTATGCAACTTTAAAACATTTAATAACATAATTGTATTTAAAAGTATAAATAGAGATATCAAAAGCATAAAATATTGTGCTCCCTGATCCTTTTTTTGAGAAGATGAAAATATATAGTTTGAAGATAATTTTTTATCCTCAAGTATTTCATCGATATAAAAAGACCATTGAAGATCTAAAATTTTAGTTGGGGAGTATACAACGACTCCTTCATAAGTAAATAATCCAAAAGTATCATTTACTTTTATATTTAAGTCTAAAAGTTCACTTTGTGCCACATACACCTTGTCTACAAACTCCATCTTTATTCCAAGGTTGATCAACTCTTCTTTTATCTGCACTGCATCATAAGCTATTAGTATAAACTCACTTTTATCAACTTTAAAAGCCCTATATTCAAAATCTCCACTAGGTAAAATCCCATCAAAAATGGAATCTGCCATTCTCTTTGCCTCATATGCAAACTTTACATTCAAATTTACTCTCTTAACCCAGTAAAATTCTGGAGATAGTATCAAATTTGATTTTTCTATTAAATTTTTAGAGAAATTTTTTGTAACAAAAAAACTTAATTTTTTAGATTTACTAAATAAAATTGACATCACTCACTTTTTTCGTTTTTATATTATAAACAAAAGAAACATTATCTACCCTGTTATTCAGCTTATACACCACATTTACCAAAACATAATAATCACTTTTTGGGTCAAATGATTTTAAATTATACCGCCTTACTATATCTGCTACCTTTGAACCTTTAATGCTTTGGCAATCCTCTATACTTTGGTCACTTTCTTGAAAAAGTATACCAATAAAGTCATCATGCATTCTATCACAATCTACTATATTTTTTGATAAATCTCCAAAGTATATTAGATTTTTCCATGGCACATTTAATATATTTGCATCATCTCGTTGTTCTAAATAATATCTTACAATATCACCAAAATGGCTAGCATTTACTATGCGTCCATTCGAAAACTTTCTATTTTCTTGATTAATTTCGCTTCCAAAGCCTCTTGCATTAGAGTCTTCGTCTATAGTATCTAAAATTAAACTAATCAAAAAAGGTGTATCTATGAGATTATACTCCTTGCCTATATTCTCTAAAAAATAGATCATAGACATATCGATTTTTTTGTCTATCAATATGGAATTTATATTTATTTTGCTACTCAAAGGCTCTAAAGAGATAGAGAGATTAAAGTTTGTCTCCTTATCAAAAAAAGACAAAGTATTTAGAAGAAATGTATCTAAATCCGTGCTATTATTTAGACCCTCAGCGCGCTTATCTAGTATAGTTTTTATATCTTTAAATATAATGGCACTTTGGTTATTGCTCTTTATGCCATCAACTTCCTCAAAAACCGTATCTGATATAGAAAATACATAAGATAACAACATTGATAAAATAGCTATAAAGCCTAGGGTTATTAGTAAAGCTACACCTCTTTTCATATTAGTATTATATTCTTTTTTTCTTTCATACTTATATCCTTTGTACTTCAAAAATTATTGGCGTTTTATCTCTTATATCCAAATAAACCAAAACACTCTGTTTATCTTTTGATAAATTAACACTAAAACTATTGCACTCTTGACTTGCATAATCCATAAAAAGAACTTGTTGATCATACTCTACCATGGGTAAATTAATATTTTGTGTCGACTCAAACCGCACTAGTGTATTTTGATCTTTAAGTACTACCCATAAAACATAAGACTCTTGCATATTATAAATGGAATGGGTTGTCTTTAGCATTAAAATATCATATTGATTATGGTTAGTTGCAGTAATTTTTGAAGAGTAAAAAATATCTTTATAAAGAGTATCGCCAACTCTTGTGAGTCTACTGTTTTTTTGAACATTCTCTTCAAAAATTTTTATATTTCCTCTTGTTTGAAACATAGCTGATGCCACAAAAACCATAATTAGACCTAAAAGCACAACAGAAACTATAATCTCAATGAGGGTAAAAGCACCTCTTCTCATATATTGACCGATATGTATCTAGATACACCTTTATCGTTAGAGAGTCTAATCCTATCTATCAATATCTTTCCTGAAGTTTTATCATCTTGACTATCGTAACGCAATAAAGACTTATTTTCTTGACTATAATGTATCTTTATATCTTTAAGTCTGCTAATAAGATCACTATTTTGTATGTTGTATTTCTCTTTTACAAACTCATAAAGAGTTATATTTCTATTATGCAAATCAGTTGAATGTTTATTAGTTAAAAGCGATGAATAGTATAAAAATTCTCCTTTATTATTGGCTATAGTATATAAGCTTTTTTGATTTATGCTTATCTTAAAAAGAGCAGTTCCTGCTATAAAAAGTAGTACTACACTAACAATAATCTCGATTAACACAAAAGCTTTTTTATTCATGATAATACTTATCTAAACTATCTGGATACAAATTTTCTTCTTTACACATTTTTGATGCATCCTCAATAGTAGCAAAAACTTGAACATCTTGAAAAAGAGGCATAAAAACATAAACTACATCTTGAAGAGCAAAGATAGTTTTATCATAAAAATTCCCTTTTTTAAAATCTACCTCGAAACATACTTTCTGAAGTGAATCATCTATTTTTTTATTATATGAAACAAACTTTTCAAGATCACCATTAGCCTCACACGTAAACATATCGTGCCCAGCTCGAAGTAAAAAATTTGGAACATCTTTTTTTAGTTGATCCTCTAAAAGCAAAACTGAATTTTCACAATTCTCACCATATAAAATAAAAGTAGAATTCTTGCTAGGCTCCAACTCTTTTATATAATGTGGCATATCTTTTAGAGTTAATCTTTTTGCACTACTATCCCTGTTTGCATAAGTATTTACCACCAAAGAATATATAGCTCCTATAATTAAAATAACAATAATTAATTCAATAAAGGTAAATGCTTTTACTCGCATGTAGAAAACTTGATATCTACACCTTCGCCTTCACCTCCCTCTTTTCTATCAGCACCCAAAGAGATAATATCAAAAGAATTAACATCTGATATATAAATATAATTACCATTCCAAGGATCAACAGGTAATTTATCGCCATCAAGAAACCCGCCATTAGGATAAGAGGTATATAAAGAAGGATCAGGATTTACTATAAGAGCACTTATACCCTCCTCTGTTGTTGGATAAACTCCATTTGATAACCTAAAAGTTTTAATTGCATCTGAGAGGGAGCGCATCTGCACGCAAACCAATTTTCTCTTTGCTTCTTCACTTTGACCTATAAGGTTTGGTACAACCAAAGATGCCAAAAGCCCCAATATAATTATAACTACCATTAACTCAATAAGAGTAAATGCTTTTTTCATTAAAATAACTCCATAAAAATTTAGAACTACTCAGCGCAATTATATACAAAAAAAATAAATAACTAATAAACATTTATTTTTTACTAGATATATAATATATATGTTAAGTTTAGTATATCACACTTAATATAGACACTATAAATAATTTTAAAAATATGTTATAATTCTACACCGATATGTAATTATTTTATAAAAAAGGATTTGTGGATGAATAGATTATTCAAAACAGCAGTTGTAACTGGGCTTATAGCTAGTCAGTTACTGTATGCGCAAACGACACAGAGTTTAGACTCACAAAGTCTAATAAAACCAGAGGTTGATAGATTTGTTATCATTGGAGACAGCCTTAGTGAAACAGGCTCTACAAATGTAAATCTTAATCAGTGGCTATCAATGACTCAAGATATTTTTCTGGGATCAGTTCCTCAAAAATATGGAGGGTTTCCAGCAACTAACTATTGGAGCGGCAGAGCTTCTAATGGAATTACTTGGCCTGAGTATTTTGCTCAAAAGTATGAAGCTAACCCAGATGATCCTAATTTTATGATCAATACTTCAGCTCACTATGCTCTAGCGCATAATTTGAATCGTAAATTTTCTGAAATTCTATCTGGCGTACTAGATAGTGATAAATTTGAGCAACTAATATCTCCTACAAAAGCTCAAGAACTAAAAGAAGAGCAAGCAGCTCTTATCTCTTCTGGGTCTGAAAATAGACAAGGGATAGTAGAAGTTGGTGCAATTTCACCTTTTTTGTTTAGAGATGGACATATACAACGCAATATTGTTAAAGATATAGAGAGATGGGAAGGAGTAGTTAGCTCAGGTGAAAATCCAGAATTTGATAGAAATAAAGCTCTTGTTATAATTAATCTAGGAACACAAGACTTTAAAGATGCTATGGCTGCTAGATATCTTCTTCCAGATTTAACACTTCCAGCTTCTTTGATAGCTACCAAAGCTTTGATGGAAGGCAATTATATATCTATACTCAGAGATATGCAACAAGATGGTTATAAGAATTTTATATTTTTTACTCCACTAGATCTTACAGAAGCACCAATATTTGCTGATGCAACAGATGAAGAGAAAGAAATTTATAAAAGGTATATAGAGCAAGTCACTGACTTTTTACAAAATGATTTAAAAGAAGAAATAATATTTGAAGATGTCACCGTAAAAGTGTTTGATCAAACAGTTGCTATGCAAGCACTAAAAGATGCAATGCCAGATCAAATCACTGATAGCTCATGTATACAAAAAGTAGAAGAAGGTGCTTATGACAATCTAAATGGAACTAGTATATATAATCAATTTTTGCCTTTAGAATTTAACCCTAAATATACTTGTAACTATGAGACGTTCTTCCATGATGGAAGCAACTTTTCTACTCAAGTACATAAACAGTATGCTGAAAAAATTTATGAAGATGTTCAAGCAAACTTTAATTACATAAAACCTGATATTCTTCCAGATTCAAGCAAATATGAAGTAAGACCTATAATGTTTGATGGTTTTGATTCTAGTTATTATGATATTGGAATGACTAAGATAGGGGTATTTTGGGATGGTCCTTTTGAAAATAAGCCATATATATCAACTATAGATGGTAAAGATGATAAGTTTTTTTATGGAAAAATATATCCGGACAATGCAGGCGGTATAATTAATTTTTTAATAGGTGCCATAGACATGATTATCAATAATGATGACATTTCAACAACATTAGGAACAATCTCAGATTTCATAAATAAAAATGTACATAATGTTTCTCAAAATACTTATAATAGTATGTTGCGTTATGTTTATGTACCAAAAAGTGGAACTGGCATAGAAAATAAAGCTTGGATAGAGTACAAGATAGCTGATTGGGGAGTTTTTAGCTCTACAAACAACTGGGAGTGGGTTGGCGATAAAACAAGATCGCACCTATATAGATCTTGGGGATTTGATTTTAGTTACTGGAGACCTGATATAGGAAGAGTAAAAAGAGAACCTGATAGCGGTCATTTTACCTTAGATAATCCCAACTTAACTCAAAATACTCTTACAACAACACAATTATAATAAATTCTTATTTAGAGCTACCTCCTGGTAGCTCTAGTTGCTCCTTACTTCCACTCTTACAATATTCTTTTGCTACTTGATATCTGAAACTAATTTGATATAATAATATTTTAGTAAAGGATATTTAATATATGAATTTAACTCATCTAGATGAAAAAGAGCGACCCAAAATGGTTGATGTTTCTGAAAAAAAAGAGAGTACAAGGGTGGCAATAGCAAGTGGACAAATCTCTATGAGTCAGAGTGCATATGAAGCTGTAATATCTAAAAACTCTAAAAAAGGACCAGTTCTACAAACAGCAGTCATAGCAGCTATAATGGGCGCAAAACAGACTAGCAATCTAATACCTATGTGTCATCCATTAGTATTAAATGCAATAGATTGCAATATAGATGAACTACCAAAACTTCCTGGATTTAAATTAGAAGTTAAGGTTAAATTAGCAGGAAAAACTGGAGTTGAGATGGAGGCTCTCACTGGTGTTAGTATAGGTCTTCTAACTATATATGATATGATAAAAGCTATAGATAAAAATATGATTATCAGTAATTTACAGCTAAAATTTAAGAGTGGAGGTAAAAATGGTGAATTCAGAAAATCTTAAATTAGAATATCCATGTGAGTGGACATATAAAATTATACTAGAGTCTCAATATAATATAGAAGATATTGTTAAAAATATACTCGACAAGAGAGAGTACTCTGTAGAAAAATCACAAAATAGTAAAAAGGGGAAATATATAAGCTATAAAACTGTTGTAAAAGTCAACAATGACGAAGATAGAAAAACACTATTTAACGACTTAAAAAACCATCAATTTGTAAAATTCGTGTTATAAAAAAGGACAAAAATTGTGAAAGTATTGAAAAATAATTTTACTGCTATATTGAAAAATAGGCAGAGTTATGAAAATTTAATCAGTATTATAAGTGATACTGTTTTTAACTTATCAAGAGAAAAAATTAAAAGATTAAAAGATCCTAGACATATACAAGAGCGACTAGGCGAACTTTTTGAAATATATATAAGAGCTTTACATGATACTAATTTAAAAACTGCTCAGAATATAAATGCTGTTATAGAGGGTCTTGTAAAAGCTGTGAGTTATGATAAAGAAGAACTTCTATACAGAAGTATATATGAAAAAGAAAGATTAGAAAAATCTATACTAGAGCAGAAAAAAAATATTAAAAAGAGTGTTATAAGTACTTTTGAAATTATAGAACTCCATGTTACAAAGATGGATGATTTAACGCCTCAAGACTCTATGAAGGCTCTGCATGATATAAAGTTAAAAGGCATTGAAATGCTAGGAATTCTTAAAGAGACTACAGGCGAAGCACTTCTAACAACACTAGAAAAATCAAAGGATATAGAAGAAACAGCTTTTCAAATTACAAAAAATATTATGTACCAAACTATTATTGAAGGCGAATTTCTGAAAAAAAGATTTCTAGATATAGCAAATAGTATCTTAGAAGTTAGTATAGAGATAGCAGATGAGGCACAAGGAAATGCAAAAAGTCTTCTTCATGGAACTATATACGGGATTAAAGAGGGCATGTTAGAGGCTATAAACAAATTTAAGCATGCTGCTAAGTTTACTCCTGAGCAGATAGAAGAGATAACAAAGAAAGATTTGTTATATATAGAGAGTGATTTCATAGAGCTACTTAGAAATTCAATAAAAAAATCAAGTGGCATCTCAAAACATATCATATCTGATATGTTAGAATCTGAGATGGATAATTCTATGGCTAAAATAAGAAGAGCTACACAAGAAGCTAAAGAGATACTGCATAAAAAGATAGAAGAGATAAAGAGTAAAAAACTATATCTTGAAAAAGATTTCATTAAAAAAGCTGAAAGTAAAATAGTAGATATTGAAAAAATGGCAAATGAAAAGGTAGAAAAAATAAAAAACTTTAAATTTGAAAATGAAAAAGCAAAAAATGTAACAAATGAAGCAAAAAGATTAGGAAATCACGCATGGGAGGTTGCAAAAAATCTTATAGATACTGCTTTAAAAAGTGCTAAAGAAGCTATAAAAAAATAAAAAAAATTTAAATATGGTACAATAAGGACGTAAAGTTCAATTAATTTCAATAATATAAGGAGTATTATCAATGAGTGATGTGCAAGGTCAAAGTAATGATACATTAGAAGAAATTGAGGGCTATCCTCCTGAGCCAAAAAAGAGTTTTATTACGGTATATACCATACTATTTTCACTTATTTTTGTAGTTGCAGTACTAACTTGGATTATTCCAGCTGGTCAGTATGAGACACAAAAAGTACAAGCTAGTGGACAGACAAAAGATGTTTCTATTGCAGGGACATATCATATCACTGCAGCTAATCAACAAGGAATTACTGATGTAATGTTAGCTCCTGTTGAAGCTTTTGGATCAGTCTCTGATATTGCGCTGTTTGTTCTTATCTTAGGAGGTCTTTTAAGCATTACAAATAGACATGGAGCGTTAGATAGTGGTGTCGCTTGGGTTGTTGGCAAGTTAAAAGGGCGTGAAAAATGGGCAATTCCTATTTTAATGGCACTATTTGCCCTTGGAGGAACTACTTTTGGACTAGCTGAAGAGACAATTGCATTTTATGTTCTTGTCTTACCTATTATGATTAGAGCTGGATATGATGCAATAACTGGTGTGGCTATCATTCTTATGGGGTCTGGTATTGGAGTTTTAGCTTCTACTACAAACCCATTTGCAACAGGAATTGCTTCTGGTATAGCTGGTATTCAATTCACTGATGGTATCTATCTTCGTTTTGCCATTTTAGGTGTAGGATGGTTAATATGTGTGATCTATGTAATGCGTTATGCAGCAAAAGTAAAAGCAGATCCTTCAAAATCTATCGTAGCAGATCAGTATGAGGAGCATAAGGAGCATTTTAATCATGATGAGAATAACATACCTGCATTTAATGCTAAAAGAAAAATAACTGTAACTCTTTTTCTACTTGCTTTTGTCATCATGACTTATGGTGTTTCATCTTTAGGATGGTGGTTTAATGAAATGGGCGCACTATTTTTATCTATAGCTATCATCATAGGTATAATTCAAGGTGGTTCAGAGAGATCATTTGTTTCCTCATTCATAAATGGAGCTAAAGATTTTTTAGGAGTTGCATTAGTAGTTACTGTTGCAAGAGGTATTGTTGTTATTATGGAAAATGGTCATATATCTGCAACCATACTAAATTGGTTTGAATACTTGCTTACTGATCTAAATAATGCTATTTTTATAAATGCAATATTTTTTATAGAACTTGTTATGGCATTTTTAATTCCGTCTACTTCCGGACTTGCAGCACTTACTATACCTATCTTTGCACCTCTTGGTGATTTTGCTGGAGTTAGTAGAGACTTAATAGTAACAGCATTTCAATCAGCATCTGGTGTTGCAAACTTTATAACCCCAACATCAGCTCACATAATGGGTGGTCTTTTAATAGCCAAAATATCATATGGAAAATGGCTTAAGTTTAACCTTCCTTTGCTTGGAATTTTAATTGTTATGCTGATGATCTTTTTAGGTATAGATGCGCTGAACTAAATTTTATTTATAAAATATATACAATGAGCTTTGAAAATTCCCAAAACTCATTTTTGATTTTCTAAAAGGGAAATAATGACTCAAAAAAAATTTAACACTGGAGCTATAGACTTTCTAAATATCTCTCCAACAGCTTTTCATGCTACTAGAAATATGTCAAATATCTTAGATCAAAATGGATTTGAAAAACTACATGAAGGTGATAAATGGAATTTATCTAAAGGGAAAAAATATTATGTAACACGCAATGATTCAGCCTTGATAGCTTTTATCTATGGAGAAAAAGATATTTGTCAAAATGGTATCTCCATGGCAGGAGGACATACAGATAGCCCTTCTTTAAAAATTAAACCAAATGCTATCACATCTAAAGAGGGATATATTCAACTAAATGTTGAAGTTTATGGTGGAGCTCTGTTTAGCACCTGGTTTGATCGCGACCTATCTATAGCAGGTAGGGTTAGTGGACTAGATAAAAATGGAAAATTAGCTACTAAACTAATAGACTTTAAAGATCCCATTGCAATCATCCCATCCTTGGCAATACACTTAGATAGAGAAGTTAATGCTAAAAGATCAATTAACCCCCAAACAGATATACAACCAATCATAATGTTAAGTGGTGATGATATTTCTTTTACAGATTTATTGTGCAAAAAAAGTGAATTTAAAGAGATTTTAGACTTTGAGCTTATGCTATATGATTCAAATGAAGCAACTTTTATTGGATTGAACAAAGAATTTATAGTATCAAAAAATCTAGATAACCTTATAAGCTGTTTCATAGGTCTAAATGCTATCTTAGATGCTCCTACAACAAATAGTTCTCTTTTAGTCTGTTCAGACCATGAAGAAGTTGGTAGCGAGTCAACTTCTGGAGCTGCTGGATCATTTCTTGAGTCAGTATTAAAAAGAATAACTCATGGAGATGAAGAGAGTTATGCTAGAATGATAGATGCATCTATGATGATATCAGCAGATAATGCACACGCAATCCATCCAAACTTTGCTTCTAAACATGACGAAAATCATTCACCTCATATTAATAAAGGTCCTGTTCTAAAAATAGGTGCTAGCCAAAACTATGCCAGTAATTCACAAACAGTTGCAAAATATAAAATGCTTTGTAAGGAGCTCAATCTTCCTGTGCAAAGTTTTGTAACAAAATCTGATATGAAAGGTGGCACGACTATAGGTCCTATAACAGCAACAAGAGTTGGAATAAAAACTCTAGACGTGGGGTTACCATCTCTTGCAATGCACTCTTTAAGAGAGCTCATGGGAAGTGAAGATGCGTATATGCTATACAAAATCTTAAAGCTATACTTTTCTAAAAGTCCTAGAAAGTAGTGGTGTAAAATAGATCCGTGCAATATAAATAAGATATAATTTAACCCTAATAAGGATAAAAAGTGAGTAAAGTATTTAGTATCGGAATTATAGGTACAGGAATGATTTCTGGCGTAGTAGCAAAAGCTGTAAAAAATGCAAATAATATTGAGCTAAGAGGTGTAGCTAGCAGATCTAAAAAATCAGCTCAAGTATTTGCAAAAGAGCATGATATTAAAAAAAGTTTTAATAGCTGGGAAGAATTAGTAGCTAGTCCTGATATAGATTTGGTTTATATTGGCACACCTACATCAGTTCGTGAAGCAATATCACTAGAAGCTATAAAAAATAAAAAACATATTCTAGCAGAAAAACCATTTGCAAATGCTCAATCAGTAGAACGAATTATTAATACTGCCAAAAAACATCAAGTTATTTTTATGGATGCTACACACTTTACTCATAATCCTAGAACAAAATTTATATCAAAAAATAGTAAAAAAAGTATTGGTGAAGTACAATCTGTTAAATCATCATTTTTCTTCCCTCTAGCAGACTCTAGCAATATTAGATATGATACAAAAAAAGAACCAACTGGAGCTATAGGAGATATGGCTTGGTACTGCATGAGAGCTATTGTTGAGTATATGCCATCTCGTGCTAAACTTAAATCACTAAAAGCTTCATTGTTAAAAGATGAACAAACCAAAGCAATCATTAGAGGTGCTGGTTTAGCAGTATTTGAAGATGGAAAAACATCAACTTTTGATTTTGGCTATAACATTGGGGCTTGCTTAATGGACTTAGACATATTAGGTCTTGATGGAGTGATACACTTGGATGATTTTGTTTTAGATTGGCAGAAAGGATTTGCTTTTGGCAATACAGATTTAAAAACAGGATACACAGTCAAAAAAGGGATGATGCAACCTCCTGAATTTGAATATATAGTAACTAAAAATAATCAACCTCAAGCTGTAGAAATGATTAATAATTTTGTGCAACTAATAAAAGAGCAAAAACAACAAGATATTGAGCATAGCGCAAACTTGGCTCTAGAGACTCAAAAACTGGTTGATGAAATCTGTAAAAATTTATAAACAGCAAACTTTTAATCTATAGAAGCTCTTTCTCTTAATTTACTAAAGATAAAGTGACTAAGATAAACAATAAAAAAAACTTGGAGAAGTAGTCCAAAAAGTGGTATCAAAGAGAGAAAAAAGAATATTAACATTACTACCACAAGATAGACCCTGTTTTCTCTTATAATATCCTCTGTATATTTACTTATGCCACAAGAAAGCATATCGTACATCATAAGCTTATAAAAAAGGTAAAAAAAAGGTAGTTGAAAAATAAAAATATTAACAAAAGGCATAAAAACAAATGGCAAAATAAGCAATAAAAAAAATAAAAACTTCAAAAAAATTTTGAAAATATTCCAAATAGAGATAAAAACTCCATCTCCACTAAAGCTATCAATATCTGCATAACTATTTTTTCTAATAATCTCCACTATATAAGGAGTTAAAAACCCTACAGTAATAACTGCTATCACTAAAGATAACATAATAACTCCAAAAGTTCCAAAAAAAAGAAAAATAGCTGTAATAAGCCAATGAAAAATCACAAAACCTAATAGATAAGTTAATATTGGATGCGTACTCTCATCTAGGTATGAGTAATCTCCACTACTAGCTCCATCTTGCAAAAGAGATAAAAATTCACTACTTCCATAGATAAGAAAAGCTCCTAAAATAACTACAGGAACTATAAATGGAGCCAAAGAAAGAAAAATAAACCCAGGAGATAAAAAATCCTTTAGTGCTTTAAATAATACGATATCTCTCATTACAGACAACTATACTCTTTTTGCATTTGCTTATATAACTCATTTGCACCAACCATCTCTTTTTGTAAAATTTCTAACATAACTTCATTATCCTCTTTTGAATTCCATATCTTCTTATAGGTCCCCTCTTTGTACCCATGATCTTGTCTAAATTGATTCAAAATATTTTTAGCTATATATAGCTTATATAGTTTTTTTATATTTAATCCGCACTTCAAAGAGATTAAGAAATACTCTTTTAGCAGTCCATCAAACAGATCAATCTTAAAACTAATTGTCCTATTTATAATAGATTCTATATCATTAATAATTTCCATAGGCATCACTGAGTCTACTAAATAAACCTCCTTGGAGAATTCTTCAAAATCTTGAGCATTGATGATGTCTAGTGCCAAACTATCAATATCTCCAATATTATGAGTCTTATACTCTTCAAGCATAAGACTCATAATAAAATGCCAAATATCAACTAGTTCCAACCTAATATTTTGCCAATCAATCTCTTTGTCTATATCTTTCCAATGCTTCCAATTAAAACTATCTATTAATTCTGCACACTCCATATATATACATCTCTTCCAGTTTATGATACGACCATCTTTAGTATACCCGCTCTCCCAGCCTATTCCATTTGTATCATCATTTAATTTTTGCTGGAGAAATAGCATCTCTTTTATATACTCAATATTTTTCATATTTACCCTTCTTTTAAATTAGTATTTTTTATGTTATTTTACACACCAAAATACCCAACTCTTCAAAAAAATAGTAGTTACCACCAAAACACCTATCATGTTATCTTATCATAAAGGCAATTAATGTATCATTTTTTATGTTATACTCTAATAAAGGAACATTATGTGCTGCAATGGTTTTCGTATTATTCTAATATTTGCATTAACAGTTTTAGCTTTTACACTAAATAACTACTGGAACCAATTTTCAGTGCTATTTTGGTACGCTATATCTATAAATATTTTTGTATTTTTACTATTTTTAATAGATAAATACTATTTAGGCAAAAATAGAGAAACTACCTCTGAGATGAATTTACATTTTTTTACCCTAGCTGGTGGTTTTATAGGATCAATAATAGCTATAGCAATAACAAAACATAAACTAAAAAAAACTTCATTTTTACTCTGGCAAGCTCTTATAATTATATTATGGGGACTTTTTTTCTACTACTTTGGTAATAGAATTACATGGTAGATGAAAATATCATAAATTTTATAAAAGATCGCCATCTATTGTGTATCTCTACATGCAAAGAAAATCTTCCATATAGTGCAAGTTGTTTTTACGCTTTTAATGAGAGAGAATTTACTTTTATAATAGCCTCTGATAGCTCAACAAAACATATGTCAAACCTACTAGAAAATCCAAACTACGCAGGAGTTATCGCACTAGATACCAAACAAATAATTAAAATAAAAGGTCTGCAGTTTCAAGGAACTATTAAAAAAGCAGAAAAAAGAGAAAGATTGCTATATTTAAAAACCTATCCATATGCTTTAACTATGAATGCAGAAATATGGACTCTAGATGTAAAGCACTTAAAGTTCACAAATAATAAATTAAAATTTGGCAAAAAGATAATATATAGTAAAAGAAGCAAAGAGTCTGAATTGACTCTTTATAATTAAGCTAACTCGAGTGACTTCATATCTAACATAATATCTTCGTTCTTCATTATGCCAATATCTGTATTTAATATCTTCTTAGCAATCTCCTGTGCTTCACTAAGAGAGTGCATCTCATATGTACCGCACTGATACATGTTAAGCTCAGGTATACTCTTCTTACTTTTTACTTCAAGTACATCTTTCATCGACTCTTTCCAGGCAATTGCTACCTCTTTTTCACTAGGTGCACCAACTAAACTCATATAAAACCCTGTTCTACACCCCATAGGCGATATATCAATAATCTCTACACCAGAAGAGTTTAAATGCTCTCTCATAAATGAAGCGAACAGATGCTCTAATGTGTGTATTCCTCTACTTGAAATTTTATCTACATTAGGTTGTGTAAATCGTAAGTCAAAAATTGTAATTGTATCACCTAAAGGTGTTTTCATTGATTTTGAAATCCTAACAGCAGGTGCAATCATTTTTGTATGATCTACTGTAAAACTATCTATTACTGGCATACTAATTCCTTGTTTTTTTTTGTATTGTATCATATAATTTCTCTTATGAAGTTAACATTAATTATTTTCACTATTTTTTTGCTAAATGGATGTTCAAGTACACAATTAAAAATAAAAGAGCTTCTACAAACAAATAATGCAACACATCTAAGGCAAAACTACTCTAAAATTATAGAACTTCTTACAGAGTATAAACAAAAATTGGATTTAAGAAATCCAAAAAATTATGATAAAGAGTCTGCAGAGTATATATATAGAGAGTTTAAAAACTCTGCAAATCGTATATTCCTAAAAAGCCATAACAAATATATAGTAGACTACAAAAAATATCTACAACTAGCTTTTCAAGAGGGTATAGAGTATAGAAATGATTATCTAATTCTAGGAATGTACAAACAGATATGGGAGGCATATGAGTTAAATGAACCCCATCAAGTAACAGCTCTCTCATATGATAAAAATAAATTAACAATGCTATACTACACGTTAAAAATTCTGAAATGGAAAATAAATACAAAAAGAGATAAAAATGATAACTATTTCTTTTTAACATGGCAAAACAACTGGCAAATAGAGCTATATAAACATTTAAAAAATGGACAAAAACCCTCTTGGATTCTTATAAAAAATCTAAAACATATAAAAAATGGAGGCGAAAGCCTATATTCAAAATCTAATCATAACTTTGAAGTTTTAATGGAAAAAATGATATTTATTGTGGAAAATTCACTAAATATCCTAGGCGAAGAGCCTTTGGATATTAGTATAGAAGTTATGAAAAATATAATACTGTTTCTATAAAAAGTAATATATTTTATAGAAATTAAGAGAGGGCTTGTGCCCTCTCTTTCTCTTATCTATCTACTTCTACAATTCATCTGAAAAATCAGCATTTGCCAGTCTTTTTAACTGTCTCCACCTTTTTTGAGCATTTATTTTATTTTCCTCAAGTAGGTGCTTAGCATGATCTGGATTTAGTTTTTTAAGTGAAGTATATCTTACTTCATTCATTAAAAACTCTTCATACAAGTCCCAATCAGGCTCTTTACCAGTTATCTTAATTGGATTTTTACCTTCAAGCTCAAGCCTTGGATCATAAGTATATATTGGCCAATAACCGCACTTAGTAGCCAACGCAGCTTGTCCAATAGATTTACTCAAACCTCCTTTAATTCCATGTGCAATACAAGGAGAATAAGCTATAATCAACGATGGTCCATCATAAGCTTCAGCTGCTTCTATAGCCTTAATTGTCTGAGCTTGCGATGCATTTGAATTGATTTGAGCAACATATATATTTCCATAAGTCATAGATATAAAACCTAGATCTTTCTTTTGAGTAGTTTTACCAGAAGCTGTGAATTCTGCTATAGAAGCAGTACGCGATGCTTTTGAGCTCTGTCCACCTGTATTTGAGTAAACTTCCGTATCCAAAACAAGAGCATTTATATTTTCACTGCTAGCTAAAACATGATCGAGTCCACCATAACCTATATCATAAGCCCAGCCATCGCCTCCTATAATCCATTGTGACTTTTTAACTAAATACTTTTTTAAAGAGAGTAAATCTTCTACCCCTGGCACATTTTGATTTGCTTCAAGTTGAGGCACTAAAGTATCTCTTATTTGCTTACTCTTTTGACCATCTCCTCTAAATTCAATCCAATCTTTATATAGAGCGCTCAGAGAGTTTGGAGATGCCTCCATATTATCAAGCATAATTTTATGAATTCTGTTACGTATTGTTTCATTTGCCACTTCCATGCCCATACCAAACTCTGCATTATCTTCAAACAATGAATTAGCCCAAGCTGGACCCTCTCCATCATCATTTACTCTATATGGAGTAGTTGGAGCAGATCCACCATATATAGATGAACAACCAGTTGCATTTGCAACCATCATTCTATCGCCAAATAGTTGAGTTATAAGTGTAATATACGGAGTCTCTCCACATCCAGGACATGCTGCATGAAACTCAAATAGTGGTCTTGCAAACTGAGAGCCTTTTACAGTACTTTTTGATACAACATCATCTTTATAAGTGACATTATTAAAAAGATAATCGGCATTATCTTGCTCACCCGCATCTAACTCTTCGCCAAGCGGAACCATGACTAAAGATTTCTCTTTTGTAGGGCAAACTTCTGCACATATTTCACATCCTGTACAATCAAGAACAGATACCTGTATCTTATATTTGAACTCCTTAATACCTTTGCCTTTGCCATCAAGCACATCGTTTTTTACCCCAACTGGTGACTTCTCTAACTCTTCATCTGTGATTAAAAAAGGTCTAATAACTGCATGAGGGCAAACGAATGAGCACTGATTACACTGGATACAGTTCTCTTTTATCCACTTAGGAACCATAGTTCCGATACCACGTTTTTCATATTGACTTGTGCCATTCTCAAAAGTTCCATCTTCGTATCCATCAAAAGCAGAAACAGGAAGATCATCACCCTTAGCAGCATTTACTGGTTTTGCAATTTTTTCAACAAACTCTGTACCAATATATTTATCACTCTCGCTACCTTTTGTTACGTCCAAATTAATCCACGCTTTATCTACTGGAACCTCTTGAAGTTGCTCTGCACCAGTATCTATAGCTTTATAGTTGAGTTCAACTATTTTTTCACCTTTTTTAATATAAGATTTATAAGCAAACTCTTTCATAAATTTTCTAGCATCTTCAAAATCAATTATATTAGCTAGTTTAAAAAATGCAGATTGCATTATAGTGTTTGTTCTTCCACCCAAACCAATATCACGAGCTAGTTTTGTTGCATTAATTATAAAAAATTTGGCATTTTTCTCTGCAAGAGTTTTTTTAACATGATTTGGTATCCTTGCGACTGTCTCTTCTACATCCCAAATAGAGTTGAGTAAAAAAACTCCACTATCTTTGAGTCCACTAAGCATATCATAAAGCTCTAAATAGCCAGCTACAGTACATGCTACAAAATCTGGCTTTGTAACTAAATAAGTGGAACGAATTGGATTCTTTCCAAACCTAACATGACTTCTTGTATACCCACCAGACTTTTTAGAATCATAAGCAAAATAAGCCTGTGCATACAGATTAGTTTTATCTCCAATGATCTTGACAGAGTTTTTATTTGCTCCAACAGTTCCATCAGCACCAAGACCATAAAAAAGACACTCTTTTATATCTTTGCCGCCTAGTGATAAGTTTTCTCCAACTTTTAAAGAGCTATATGTTACATCATCATCAATACCAATTGTAAAACTATTTTTAGGCTCATCTAACTTTAAGTTTTCATAAACTGCTACTATTTGTGCAGGATTAACATCTTTAGAAGATAATCCATAGCGACCGCCTATGACAATAGGAGCATCTTTTTGATCATAAAACATAGCTCTCACATCTAAGTATAGTGGTTCGCCAATAGAACCTGATTCTTTTGTCCTATCTAAAACAGCTATTCTCTTAACTGTATCTGGAAGTATATCTAAGAAGTATTTTATACTAAAAGGACGGTAAAGATGAACTGTAATAAGTCCAACTCTCTCACCTTTTTGAGTCAACATATCCACAGTTTCACGAATAGCCTCTACAGCAGATCCCATAGCAACAATAATATCTGTAGCATCTTTTGCTCCATAATAGGTAAAAGGCTTATAATCACGGCCTGTTATCTTAGATATCTCTTGCATATAATTAGCCACAATATCTGGAAGTGCATTATAAAATTTATTTTGTGATTCTCTTCCTTGAAAATATATATCATCATTTTGTGCTGTACCGCGTGTCTTTGGTGACTCTGGGTTTAATGCAGCATCTCTAAAAGCTTGAATAGCATCATAATCAACAAGTTTATCAAAATGAGAATAATCCATAAGTTCAATTTTTTGAATCTCATGCGAAGTTCTAAAGCCATCAAAAAAATGGAGAAAAGGAACACGTCCCTCTATAGATGCTAAGTGTGCTACACCACCTAAATCCATAACCTCTTGAACAGAACTTGTCGCAAGCATAGCATATCCACTCTGGCGAGCAGCATACACATCTTGATGATCTCCAAAAATAGAGAGAGCATGAGTTGATAATGCTCTAGCACTAACATGAATCACATTTGGAAGAAGTTGTCCAGCTATTTTATACATATTAGGAATTTTTAGCAAAAGCCCTTGTGATGCTGTATAGGTTGTTGTAAGTGCACCTGCTTGTAGCGAACCATGAACAGTACCGGCAGCTCCACCCTCACTTTGCATCTCAACTACTTTAACAGGCATACCAAATAAATTTTTCTTACCCTGTGAAGCCCAAATATCAGTAAAATCTGCCATTGGTGAGCTTGGTGTAATAGGATAAATCCCAGCAACCTCCGTAAATGCATATGAAACATAAGCAGCTGCTTCATTACCATCCATGGTTTTCATGACTTTTGCCATACAATCCCCTTTTAGTTATTTTTAATAATTTTATTCTACTTGCCATTGTCTTAATATCTAATAAATAAAAATATTTTTATATCTTTAATAATTAAATTCCAGCCAATAAGCTATACAAATTAGCATTAAAAACAGATATTAGCTACTAAAAAACTCAACAAGTATTAAATCTTAAGATTAGCCACTTAAATACTAATCTATATCCTCTAAAACTCTATCAATCAAAGAGCTTTTCCTGCTTTGATCAGCAGCAGAAACCTCGCTCTTTAAAAACCGCCCAATAACAGTTCCTATTATCTTTAGCCGACTACTTGGCACCACTATACTAGGATAAGCTATATTCTCATTTGAAATTATAATATCACCACTTGCATCATAAGAGAGATTTTTAAGCATTAACCTACCATCTAACTCTATAATATACTTTTTATTTAGTTGTAATGATTTATCCTGAGAAATAAGATTAAAAAGAATATAATCAAAATTATCAACATAAGGAGACATACTATCGCCTACTACTTCCATGGCCTGTATGTCGTGGTCATATACATCTTTACTTAGAAATTTTTTATCTATGTAAAGATAATCTATAACACTACTGCCCTTGACTATAGGGATTTTTTTAACATCCTTAAAACTAAGAATATGACCTTTTACAAATATATTTTTTAAATGATCTTTAGATTTTTTGGAATCATCAAATAGAAACTGAATAGGTACATCCAAAATTTTAGATAAAGCATAAATAGTGCTCAACTTAGGGTTTATACCACGCTTCTCATAGGCTCTTATATGATCACCCTTAAATGGCTTCTTACAGTGATCTTTTAACTCTCTTGCTAACTCCTCTTGTGTTAAGTTTTTTAACTCTCTATACTTTTTTAAGTTCTTTGAAAACATACACACCCTTTTCTGACAATTTTAGTAATCATGTTAACATAAATAAAATTACTATTTATTAAAATAAAGCAAAAAACTTACCAATTTACAGTTTCATTGCTACCAGCTTTTGTTATGACTTTTTCTCCTTCCCAATAAGCAAGACCCGTTTTTATATCAGTCAGTGTCAATTGAATATAGTAATCGACCTTCATATCTCCATCTGTTAGTTTTGAATTCCTTTGAATTATCTTGCCTGATAGTGAAAAATCTGGTGCTATCATTTGCCCTTTTTTGGCTACTCTATCTTGATCAAATTCATCTGAATTTCTAAGATCTCTTGCACTATAACTCATATCATCTTCTGGTCCTCCTGCTCTAACAGCAGTTGTTACAAAAACTTTATTGCTTTGCAATAGAGCTATCCTAACACTCTTTATAAGTTGATCCATGTCTATTCTTTGTGTAGTGTCATTTATGATAGTTGAAATTGCTAAAACATATCTCTGTCCATCTCTCCTGTCTAAAACCCCTGAACGCAACATTGATTGAGAAATTTCAATAGATGCTTCTCTAAAATCTTGATAATCCAAACCTAAGGTTTGAGCGCTACTGCTCTCTGCACGATTTGGATCTATATATCTTGGCTCATCTGCACACCCTATAAAAAATAGTGCTGCTACAGTGGATACAAGCCCTAATCTCATTACTGATACTAAAAATTTCATATTTTTCCTTTTATTCATAATTTACTATTGATACTTTATATGTTACTGCATTTTGTGTTGGAGATATAACACTAAATATTTTTTGCTCTTTTGCTGCAATATTAACTTTCATAAAAGTGTCCGTTATAGCCCCTATTTTAAAACCATCTTTATCAAACCACTCTATTTGATATAGTGCTTTCACTGGCGAAGATAGATCATTTCTTAAAGCAAATTGTACTTCAAGCAAATTGCTAGCATTTCTTCTATTAAGCATTTCTACCACTGTAACATTTGGCAAATGATTCTCTATATGAACCAATTTCTCATTAGGTTTTTCTAAAGCAACAATGGAACTGTTTTGACATCCTACAAACATAAATCCTACTACTACAACAATAACATTAAAAAGATATCTCATCTATAATCTCCTTAGAATTTTTAGTCGGTACACGTAAAAATATTATATGATTTTTATCTATGCTTAAATTAAACTTTATATCATTTCGACTTGAATCTGGAAAACCAATAATTAACTCTGGGTTATCTAAAGGAATCCGTACTATTTGAAAATTTTTAGGCAACATTTTCCACTCCCTTATATCAGCTTCTGTCATAATAAACTGATAAATAGCGCCCAATACACCACCTATAGAACCACTCTCTTTTTGTAACTCATACTGCAATAAACTCTGTGTAATTACTCTAAAGATAGCCCTTGTTATTATAGCAGGAAATCTTTTTTGAAACTCTGCTTTAATAACCTTATCCATACTTGCTATCTGTTTAGTTCTCAAAGATTTATGCCCATTTGTCACAGTGAGATATGCAAATGCCTCTAAATTATCTTTTAGAGTAGGCAAAGCAATACCTGCATAATGAATTTTATCTGTAGCTAGAAAAAGAGGTATATCAACTCTTAACTCGCTTTTAGTAAGCGCTTCACCATTTGAAAAAATTACCCATACATACTTTTTAAGAGCTGATTGGTCTATGGTTGAGCTAGCTTCTATTGCATACTCTAAATCATCTCTAACATATTTGCTAGCCTCTTCACTATACTCTATCATTCCATAGGTCTCTTTTAATAGATCTGCTGCTTTTGTATAATCTCTAGAAATTATAGAAAAAAGAGCTGCCATATAACTAGAAAATGGATTTATAAAATCTGGATAAGCTCTAAATGCAAAAAGGTTAGAGTATCGTTGTCTAATTAAATCTTGTGCTTTAACAGACATATCTTCTACTCTTTCTCGATCTAATCTATTTTTTCTCATACTTCTGCTCTCTTCATTAGAGACTCTATCTCTTACTTGAACAATCTCTTTTTGAAAAAACTCTTTTGCTCTTCTTTGTCTCTCTAATGCACGATTAAATTCAACTCTTGCGTTTACACTATCGCCATTAAATAAAAAATCCATACCTTTATAAGTATTTATCATAATACCTTCATAAATTTTTGGCGTATAATCTAAAAAAGTATCGCTTGATACAACTGCTCCTAAATCACTTAAAAGTGAACCTGATAAAACACTTTGTTCATACTGTTTAATCTTACTCTCTGCTAAATCAAAAAAATAAATAGTAGCATTGTGATCTTTTGCGTATTTGGCAACAATACCAGTTTGCATATACCACAATAAACTATCTTGAACATTTTTTTGCCGTCTTATTAAAACTTGTTTATAATCACCACTTATAAATGTGTCTTGGTAACCATTTGATTTTCCAGTAGAGGAGAGACTAGAAGGTGAAATTCTTGCACACCCTCCTAATAGTATAACTCCAGTAACTATACATAAGATTAATGCTTTATATGCTTTAATTGTCAAAAGGCGGACCTACAACTAATCTTTGAGTTATCTCTGATGCTTTTTTAGAGTTCATTTTTGCCATTATGGTTGAAACTTTTTTAGCCTGCAGCGTAAATAAAACTGCAGCAGATTCAGATATCGGCAGCTGCTCTAGTATTGCTGCTGCTGCTGAATCCTTCATTTTTGCGTATGTTTGACTCAATTTATCACTATTTAAACCTTTTATCTCTTGAAGCAACTTTTCATTCTCTTGCATTAGTTTTTTTATACTCTCCTCTTTACTTGTTATCTCTATTAGGGTTGTATTTAAGTCTATTTTTTGCTGATCTAACTTCTCTTTTTGTCTATCAAGTAGAGCCTTCGTTGCAGCTTGCAACACTTCAAAAGATTGCCTTGCTTCATCTATAGTTTCTATTTCTCTTAAAAGTTCTGCTTTTCTATCTTCAAAAATCTTTGTGCAATCTATAGTTTGTGCAAAAGCTACTTCTATCAATACAATAAACAGTATAATTAAAAATCTCAACCCTTCTCCTTATTTACAAAAAGCATATTGGATATATCATCCATACTTAATCTTTCAGCTTTTTTAGCTTTTTTCAGTATCCTCTGAAAATCTTGCTCTTCTAAATACTTTATCTTTTCATACTCCATAAATGACAACTTATACTGCTTTTGAAGCTCTATTATTTCACTATTTTTTTTCGATAACTTATCATAAAATATATCTTTCTCTTTTCTTATATATAACAATCTCTCTCTACATCTATTCATCAAAGAGATATCTCCACTCTTAGGAATTTTGGTCTCATTAATCATATTATAAATAGATGCTATCTTCTCTCTTATAACTCTTTTTTCGAATCTAGCTTTAGCCAAATCTCCTTCTGCTTTATCACACTCCTTTTTTTTAACCTCTGCTATAGATGTAAACTTGCTTTTCATTTTACTAATTTAAAATAAATATCTTTTTAATATATAAAATAAAATGGCACATATTGGATTTTCTGTATCTACTCCTAAACTGTGCACATATACTCATCTAAACTCATAATACTATCGTGTCATTTCTATCTGGACTAGTGGAGATTATACTCACTTTTGTCTCTAACAACTCCTCTATATATCCTATATATTTCTTTGCATTAGAAGGAAGTTTCTCATAACTTGAGATACCTTGTGATCTATCCCAGCCCTCTAGCTCCTCATAAACTGGTTTAACTCTATCTAAATTACTTGGCATGTAATCTATAATTTGACCATCTACCTCATAAGCTACACAGACTTTAATACTCTTAAAACCATCAAGAACATCGAGCTTCATAAGCGCAAGTTGATCACAACCATTTAATCTCGAAGAGTATCTTGTGCTAACTGCATCAAACCAACCACATCTTCGTCTTCTGCCAGTTGTTGTTCCTAACTCTTTACCAACATCTGCAAGACGCTCTCCCTCTGCTCCTAGATCTTCAGTTGGAAATGGACCATGTCCAACACGAGTCATATAAGCTTTTACAATACCTGTTACTATGCCCACATTTTTTGGACTTATTCCCAAACCTGTACAGGCTCCTGCACTAATTGTTGATGAACTTGTTACATATGGGTAAGTTCCATGATCTATATCAAGAAGGCTTCCTTGTGCTCCCTCTAAGAGAATTGCTTTACCTTGATCTAATGCACTCCAAACTAAATTTGTACTATTTACTATAAAGGGTACTAGGTTTTTTTCATAAAAATTCAATTTTTCTACAATGTTATCATAACTTGGAATTTCTATATTCAAAGCTTTATATAGAGGCTTATTCTGCTCCAAGCTCTGTATAATTGAGATAGAGAGATTATCAACATCTAAAAGCTCTCCTACACGATGACCTACTCTATTTATCTTATCAGCATATGCAGGACCTATGCCTTTTTTTGTAGTTCCTACAGCTCTATCTCCTTTTAAAGTTTCAAGAGCAGTATCTACCAAAGAGTGATGTGGAAGATTCAAATGAGCTCTATCACTTATAAATAAGCGGTCCTTTAATGAATCAAACTGTTTCATCTCTTTTATAAGCGCTTCTGGATTCAATACAACACCGCTTCCAATAATATTGATTGCTTTTTTATTCAAAATGCCAGAAGGAATCAGATGAAGAGCATATTTTATACCATCTACCCAGATTGTATGTCCGGCATTGTGCCCACCTTGTGACCTACATATCACATCATATTTTTGAGCTAGCATATCAACTATCTTACCTTTCCCTTCATCTCCCCACTGAATACCAACTATTACATCTACTTTACTCATCTCTTATTCTCTCCATCTAATTATCTCTTTTGTATATATCATATTTGCCGATCCATCATATACTCTTTGACCTAAAATATCAAGCACCATCTCAATAGAATTTAGTACCCAGGTCGTTTTATAATCAGCCACTAAACCCATATGGCTTATCCTAAAAATCCTGTCTTTATATCTATCTTGTCCTCCTGCTATATCCACATCGTAATCTCTTTTTAAAAGCTCTTTAATCTCTTTTGCATGCTTATCAATCACTACACTCATAGAGTCTGATGAAACTTCTGGAAATATCTTCAATCCTATATGGGTCAAAGCCTTTTTCGTTGCAAAAGAGCGCTTTTTTGTGTCACTATATAGCTTATCTAAACCAATATCATAAAATTCTTCTAGCACTCTTTTGAGCCCAATAATGAGAGTAGTAGGGGCTGTATGAAACGTTTTGTTCTCCTTTTGCCTCTCTAATTCACTCTTTAGATTTAAATAGTATCCTCTTGCATTTTTTTCTATCACATCTACAGCATCATTACTTAATCCTACTATAGCAAGACCTGGGGGCAACATAAATGCTTTTTGACTCCCGCCAATAAGAGCGTCAATACATGAAGTATCTATTTTTTCTACCCCAACTGCAGATATTCCATCTACTACAACCAAAATACCTGGATATAGTCTCTTTATCTCCTTTGCAATAGCTTCTACAGGGTGTCTAACCCCGCCTGAACTTTCACAAATTTGAAGTAAAATAGTATCAATCTCACTATTTTTCTTAAGAGCTCTAAGTATATCTTCTAATGCAGCTGGCGTGTTCCAGTCATACTTAATCTCTATATACTCTTTATCATAAGCCTCACATATCTTTACAAATCTTTCGCCAAATTTACCAGAGTTTATAATTAATGCTTTTGATCTACACAAATTACAAACACAAGCCTCCATACCGCCTGTCCCACTACTTGCTAATATGAGCACCTCATCCATTTGTAAAAATCTTTTCAAAAGATCCCTAGTTTGTGCAAAAATCTCTTGAAATTCAAAAGATCTATGATGAATACTCTCTGCAATCATACTAAAGCGAACATATTCAGGAACAGGCGTTGGACCAGGCGTAAAAAGTAACATATAAATACCTTATAAAATAGCAATTATGGTCTGATTCTAACAAAAAAGAAATTTACATTTGCTTTTAGAGTATTTTACTAGATGATAGATTTAACTACTTTTTAGTAAAAATTCTATTTCTACCTCTATTTTTTGCCTCATAAAGAGCGCTATCTCCCATCTTGTAAAGATCACTATGACTAATATGATCACTAGGATACGCTATATAAATTCCAATAGAAACTGTTAAATATGGACTTGCTTCATTATTGGCATGAGCGATTTTAAGACTCTCAATATCTCTTCTCATGTTATCTATAAACTTTATAGCTTTTTGTTTATCATCTGCGCTAAATAAGATACCAAACTCTTCTCCTCCCAATCTAAAAACATAATCATCTGCACGATTAGTAACTTTAGTAAAACTAATAGCCACCTCTTTTAGTGCTTTGTCTCCTGCTTGATGCCCATACTCATCATTGTAATATTTAAAATAATCTATATCAGCCATAGCAAAAACCAATAATCTATTACTTCTTCTAGCTATCTTTATCTGTTGTGGAAATATTTCATCAAAATACCTTCTATTGTATAATCCAGTTAAAGAGTCTGTTTTAGCTATTTTTTTTAATTCTTTCTTTGTTCTTCTTAATTTTTCCAGAGTAAAATATATGGAGCGCTCATGTACATAAATGACAACCATAAATATAGATGTTATAAATATAAAACTCAAATAGATCTGCTGAGTAATGCTCTTATCAATAAAGCTAAATAGTAACCAACAAAGCACTAAAAACTGTATTATTGAATAGATTAACCCTTTTTTGTGTCCAAAGATGACTATAAGAAAAAAAGGCATAATAATAGACCATAAAAATGCTCCATCGTATCCTTCTTGTGCATATGAAGTTAGCATGACTCCTATTAACATGATAAGAATAACTATCTTAGAGGCAGATAGTACACTCTTTTTTTTAAAAATAAAAAATAGTAAAGTAATAAAAATAAAAACTATAATACTTAAATCAATTAAGCTTATGGTTGATTTATAATAACTACAGACTAAATAAACAAAACTTATACAAAATGAATATATAATACTAAATTTTGCTACAATTAGTTTTCTTGAATCTATAGTTATTTTAGGAAATAACTCACTAAAATACATAAAACCTCCCCCTACCATATCTCCACATAACCTATATTTCACTCCTATTATTATAACTTTATTATATACTTTTATCGACTATAATATCATCGGTTATATAATATTTTCCTTTATAGTTAAGTTATAAATTTCATACTAATATTTTATAAAAGAAGAAAACTAAATATTTTTATTTTACTCTTATTTGTGGTAAAGTATTAAAATTACAAAACTGCGAGAAGGTAATTTCTTTAAAAATTAAATTAGTTGAGATATAAAAGGAAGAGGTTAAAGCGGATTATGGATTGTGGATAAGTGTGTGTAAAGACCCTCTTCCTTAAATTGTGTCTACAAAAAGAATTATAGCAATAATATGTCTATATTCTGTGCTATTTTTACTAAGATTGTGCCATTTTATTTTTAAAAATAAAATTTTATTTTATTTTTTATATTAATATAATTCCTTTATATTGGTATTCTCTGAGATATATTATCTATTATAAAAATAAAATTAATTTAAAAAACTATATAAAAAATATAATAATTTTTTATTAAAAATTCTATTTTAGAGTAAAAACATTATTAATTTAACAAATATACAGAAATATAACAGTTAAATTTTTATAAAAATTTTTTTGATATATTTTAAAATAAAAAAAAATTAATATAAATCTCTAGCCTATATCAGTCTGAACCTAAGATATAAATAGAGCTACCTTTGTTTCTATCGATTTTTAGCTATATTATATTTTAATTCCTCCATTTTTTTAACCTCTTTATTTTGCATTAGATATAACATGATCTTATGTTTTTCTACTCATATTGTCAAAAAATATAAAACTAAATGATTTTAAATATTATCTGATATTATTATAAAAGAATTTAATAAAAAAGTAGAGCTAGTATTTTATTTTAAAAAAAACTAGCTCTTAAACTCTATGTCACTGTTTAAGCTGCAAGAGTGTATTTAACATCTGATCTGATGTTGTAATTGTTTTTGAGTTTGCTTGGAAACCACGCTGAACAACAATAAGTTGTGTTAGTGAGCGTGAAAGATCAACATTACTCATCTCTAGTGAACTAGCTTGTATAAAACCACGTCCACCAACAGCAGCTTGACCAATAATAGGATCACCTGAATTAGATGTCTGTATAAAAGTATTGCCTCCTGTACTCTCTAGCCCACTATTATTGGTAAATCTAGCCATAGCAACTTGAGCTAAGCCAAAGCTACGTCCATTTGTAAAACTTCCTATCAGAGTTCCAGTCTCATCTACTCTAATTCCAGCTAAATCACCACCTGGATAACCATCTTGGCTTATGCCAGAAGTATTTGATTGAGCATCAAAACTCGTCATACCATCAAACCTACCAAGACTACCAAACTGCAATTCTATATTCTGATTTGGAGTTGAACCATTATTTGCTGTATATGTCAAATTTGTTGGATTAAAAGTAGCGAGTGAGCCATCACTATTGAAACTTATGCTACCAGTTACTATATTTTGAGGAAAACTTCCTAAATTTATATCACCCGGATCTGGAACACTGACGAGTATAGACCACTCCGTTCCACCATCAGATGTATATCCAGTTTTTGTAAATTCAAATCTTACTGTATGCTTTGTTCCAAGTGAATCATACACATCTATACTTGATGCGTGATTTGCAGCGTATATATTTTGAGTAGTTCTTATGCCACTGCCAGAATTTAAAGTTCCTTGGAGTGCTGCCATAGATGTTGTAAAGTTTTCATTTTGACTTACATTGTTTATTCCATCTGATAATCCAGTTACTGAAATATACATATTATAATCATCTGATGCTAAATAATTTGTGCCTGTTAGTAAAGTTGTAACACCGCCTACTGCAGTTGAGCCTGCAGGAATAGTAGCAGCGTCTACTAACACTGTTCCACTTGGTATAACACCACCTGCAAGAACTGTAGCGCCATTGATCACTGTATCAGCTGATACAGTGATAGCAGCTGATAGAGTAGTTCCTACAGGGAAAAAAATATCTTCACTTGCTAAATCTGTTGTTAATTCTGCAGCTGTTTTTGTTACAGGAGTTGTTACGGTACTATCAGTGATATCATTATCATCACTATTAAGAGCATCTCCAGTAGGATTTTTTATTTGAAACTGTCCTTGATCATTTACTACAACCTCTACGCCATCATTCTTATCTGGTGCTCCATCATTCGTATAATCTACCCAAAGCCTAGCATCTGTCTGTATAGCACTTCTTAAATCTTCAGTTGTAGTAAACTTTCTATCTTGTGTATGATCATACCCATGAGTAGTATTTAAAGGAGAGCTTGAATATACATATTTATAAGCAGTGACCACACTACTTGTAGTAAATGCTGTCTCATCACCGCCATTTTTTACAAGTACAATATTTTTAGTTTTATCTTCTGTTCCTAATTTATTGTTATTGGTTAAATACAACTCATTTCCACTAGTTACTTGTGCTACTACTCCAGTAAGATTTGTTTTAGCATTTATAAGTGATGCTGTATATGTTGCTAGCGCATTGTCATCAGTAGAGACAAAATTTCCAGTTATTGTTTCACCATTTATTGTCAAATTGATATCTGTATCTCCAGCAGCATTTGTAATAGTTACATTATTTGTCCTAGCCTCAGTATAACTCATCCATATGCCTTGATTATCTTGCAAGCCAAAAGATTCTCCATTAGCATTAAAGAGCACACCAAAATCTTGCCCTCTCTCATAAAGCTCCTTATTGGTATCAAAAGCATTTTGACCAATATCATTTTCATTGTGTGTCTCAAGCGAACTTTGAAGCTTATCTCCATTTTGATCTACCCAGCCTCTATGTTCATCTAAACTATAAATAGCTGATTTGCTCACTATAGTGTTACCAGAATTTAAATTTGCCTTCAAGGTTATGTAGCCTGTGCTATTTGCAGGAGTTGTAAGTCCTGGAGGAATGGTTATATTGCCTATAGGAGTGGTTGAATCAATCTCCCCTGTATCAGCGTCTCTCATCCAGCCTTGAATGATATAACCATTACCTTCAGTAAAGTTTCCAAGAGCATCAAAGTTAAAATCACCATTTCTGGAGTATTTATAAGTACTTCCACCATCTGGAGAGACAACAAAAAAACCATCTCCTTGAATAGCAAGGTCTGTATTTTTATCTGTTGTCTGAATAGATCCTTGTTTAAAAATCTGAGTCACTGAACTTACCTGAGTACCAAGTCCAATTTGCATAGGATTTTTACCACCAAGCTGACCTTGAGGAGCAGTTGCTATTTTTGCTGTTTGACTTAATAGATCTGAAAAATTTGCTCTAGAGTATTTAAAGCCTATTGTATTTACATTTGCAACATTATTGCCTTCAACATCCATTGCAATTTGATGCGCTTGTAATCCGGTAACGCCGGCCCATAATGATCTCATCATCATATACTCCTTATATAGATAATAATATAAATATCAATATCTTTATTTTTTATCTATATAAAAGCAAAAAATGTTCCTATTTTTTCATATTAATTGCATTTTGAATCATCTGATCACTTGTGGTTATAGATTTTGCACTTGCTCCAAACGCTTTTTGCATCACTATAAGCTCAGTTAAAGCTGTTGTGAAATTTACATTACTGCCCTCTAATCTATTTGAGAAAATTTGTGATCCTATTACAGAATTTCCATTCTCATCTATATAAAAAATAGGATCTCCACTATTAGAAGTATCTTTAAACATTGTATTACCTACCGCCTCTAAGCCCTGATCATTTTGAAAATGATAGACTGCTACTTTTGCAACTGGGGTACTTCGGCCATTATCAAATTCCGCTATAATATTTCCACGATCATCCATTCCATATGATTTTAACATTCCAGATATATAACCATCATGAGTCTCACTTCTTGATTTGCTAATAGTTAAGTTTGAGATAAACCCATCAAATAAGCCTGGTGTGCCAACATTTATTTCTAAAGGTACTCCTGAATTTGACATAGTTGGCATGGCAGCACTGTGTAATGCACCACTGCTAGCAAACTCTACTGTACCATTTTGCTGATCAATAATCTCATAAACTTTTTGGGCATTTTCATCTACTTTGTATATAGTTAGATCATACGTTTTTTCTGGATCATACGTTTCATAAAAAGATAGTATCTCTATGGCTCCATCCCAAACACTGCCCTCTGATGGCTGAGGAACTCTTTTTGTAAAAGTCATATCAAGTATATCTCTATTTCCATCTGGAGATATAATTGTAGAGCTAAAATGCTCTTTATTTGGTATTTCTTGAGTAGTCTGAAGCTTTGCAGTAGCTGTTATAGAACCTGTAGTATCAAGTGCACTTATATCTTCATTGGTAACTATCCAATTTAGATTATCATCCAAATAGGCTTTTGCCTCTATGGAAGCATCATTGATATCTTTTATAGATATAAGAACCACATCATTTTTTTTGGCATTTTGAATCTCTGGAGTATTTAATAGTGTTCCATTAATAGTTATAGTTTGATTTAGTGCATCAACTACACTACTAATATCAAGTGGGTTTAAATTTATCTGAGTAGCATCTGTTTTTATTTCTGGATTTAAGTTTGCTGAATACTCTACACGCGTTGTAGCTTCTGGTGGAAAATAGAGAATATCTGGTAAGTTAATTTTAGTCTGAGTGCTAGGTGCCCCAAGAGCAATATCTGGTACACTTGTTATCTGCTTTGCCTCTGCAAGCTCTGAAACATCTCTTCTATAATATCTTCCAAACTCCTCTAAGACTTCTGGTGATAAAGTAGTAGATGTAATATTTCCGCCAGCTGTACCAAGTAAGTAATTACCATTTTCATTAACTAAGTTACCATCAGCATCTGGGAAAAAAGCTCCTGCTCTTGTGTAAAAAACATCACTAATTCCATCTCTAACTCCAAACCAACCCTCTCCACCAAGAGCTAAATCAAAAACATTATCTGTAAATTGAAATATGCCTTGTGACATATCAAGCTGTGTAGCACTAAGCTGACTGCCCTGTCCTACATCATTTACTGTAGCTCCCGAAGAAGAGTTTAAAACAGCTGAAGAGAAATGATTTGCAAACTCTACAGATGAACCTTTAAATCCTACTGTAGATATGTTTGATACATTATTTGATAAAACATTAATGCCTGATTGATGAGATTTTATCCCAGAAATTCCATTATAAAATGAAGTATTCATAATACTTAAACCTTAAAAAAACTCTTTTATATAATTCATGGGCACATAAGATGATCCGAGTTTCATCACAGGCTCTCCATTTTCAAACCTAACAGACTCCACAGGATATATGCCAAATTGAGTCTCTCTAGACTCTCCATTTGTATCTATATATTGAGCTGACACGCTATACAGTCCCTGTTCTAGCTTCTCTTGAGCATCACTAAATCCATCCCACTCAAATGCTAAAACACCACTCTTTCCAGTTTGTTCATCAAGAGAGACTGTTTTTACTGGTTTCCCTCTTGTATCTGAAATTGTTAAAGTTCCAGATTCAATTTCATCTTGAAAATATATCTCAAATTGAGCTAAACCAGATTCTGGAAGGGTTATGCTATTAGAACCAAGACTTGCCATCTTTCCAATTGATGAGAGGGCTCCTAAATCCATATTGGAGCTCAGTTTATCCACCAAAGCTTCCATTGTCTTATTTGTATTATCTGCTGATTCTAGTGTTGCTAATTGTGAAGTTTGTGACAATATTTTTTCTGAATCCATAGGGGCAGTAGGATCTTGATACTGAAGCTCCACTAAAAGAAGTTTCATAAATGCATCTTTATCTAAAATGCTATTTGGATTTTGCACAATGCCGCTATTTGGATTATTTGACTCTGTTATTGATGTGACTGCCATCTTATTTCCTTTATGTATACATAGGTATTACTAATTCCATCTCAGTAACTTCCTCTTCTAAAGCCTCATTCTCAAAAGAGTCGCCAAACTCTTCTGGTCTAGCACTACTATCTTGTTCCTCTTTGCTATGCTTCTGCTCAGAAAAATTCATATCTAAATTTGTAAAACCCATATTTACCAATGAATTCTTAAACTCTGCTTGATTTTGTACAAACAGAGACATTGTATTTGCATTAGACGATATATTTACATGTAAATTTTTCCCATGATTTACAACAACTATATCTACATCACCTAACCCTTTCGGATTGAGTGCCATTTGCACTCTCATGATAGGAGGCTTATAACTCTCAACTTTCTCTTTAAACTCCATAGCAAAACTATTGAAAGTCTCTCTTGTTGGACTTATCTGTTTAGGTATAGCTGTAGATGTTTTTTGTTGCGAGGTAACTTCACTTCTGCTTGAAGTAGACTCTAATTTTATTTCGCTACTCTCACTAGCTTTTATATCTTTTACACTATCTTGAATAACTTTTTGATTAAGAGTATCAGTTTTTTCAGCATCTATTGGTTTGCTTTTTTTAATACTTTGCAAAATGCTCTCTAGTGTTCCTTTTTGCTCTACATTCTGCTCAGTTTTTATCCTCACATCCTCTGAGGCAACAATAGCCTTTAGCTCATTAATAACCTTTACATGAGCATCCTCTTTACTCCCCTTTACAAAAGTGTTATCTGTTTTTATATTAATATCTTTTTTATCTGGTTTCAAAGCAGCATCTTTACTATCAGATGATACATCTTTTCTAACAATCTTCTCATCAACTATTTTTTGATTACCCTCTAACTCCTGTTTGTTAGTAGAATTTTTAACAACTGTATCTTGCACGCTTCTAATTTTTTCTCCACTTATGTCCTTAGTTGTTGAGCTATCAGCTTTTTGTTTATCTTGCACTACTGCTTTATCAGTATCATTAACTACCTCTTTTTTTAAAGAGCTTATTGCCTTTTCAAAAAGAGTAATCTCCTTTTTTACTTTATGCTTTTCTATACTACTGATAGATGGAATTACAGGCTTTGCTACAACCTCTTGCTTATCATTTGATACATTTTTAACAGTTTGTGGTGTATCTATTTTTTGATCTGTAACAAAAAATTTCTTTGCAGTCAAAAATGGAAACTCTTTTTTTACAGTCTCTAAGTTTAACTTATCAAATGTTAACTTCTCTAATCCTAACTCATATTTTTTGGCAAACTTAAAAAGATCAACAATATTATCTATGGATCTTAACTCTTTAAAAGCAGATGCATCATTTATAAGTTTTGTTAATTTATCAGAGTTTATAAGTGCTGGAAAAGAGATCTCTTTTGTGTTTGAGTCTTTTAATACAGAAACTATTTTCAAAAGATCGCCAAGCAGATGATCATCGATAGATTTTTTCTCACTCTTAGAACTTAGATCTATTTTGTTATTTTCACTGCTTACGCTAACTTTTTGATCATTTAAGCTCTTGTCATCTGCCTCAGACATAAAACTTTTTTCATCTAGTGAGTATTTAGCAGATTTTTTAAACTGAGTAAGCATAATAGAAAAAAGATCCTTTGAAAAAGACTTTTCATCTCCACCAATACTATCCTCTTTTAATGGACTCATATCAGGCTTCGCTTTTGCAACATCAACACCAGCAGAAATAGAAAATATCTCTTTCATGTTTCACATCCTTCCTAGATGAGATAAGTAAAACTTTTAAATCTATGAGCATACTTTGACTCATAAAAAGCAATATATGTTCCATAAATAACATAAAGTATTTTCTATATAAAACCGATATAAAAAAACAGAACTAAATAGTAGCTATACTATCACTAGTAGAGCATATACAAGGTTTCCAGATTGGATTTAACTCACTTAAAAAGTTAAATGAGTATGTTATGGTGCAAGAAAGAAGACTTTAAAAGCAGAAGGGGTGAAGCCTTTGTAAATTCAGTTTCAATCAACAGATTGTAACAAAGGAGTTTCAGGTGAAAAATATATTTTATATAAAAATTATGTTAACTGTATGTATGTTTACAGTAATAGTAGCAATCAAAAGTTTCGCAGCAAGCATTAATATGCCAGAAACTCTAGAAATGCCGTATGGCTCAGACACCAGCCAATACAGACTAGTATCTTCACTAGGAGTTACACCTAAGCTAATTGGATATGAAGGTAGTGCTGTGCTAGTAGAGATGAGTATCAACAATAATGGTAAAATTAGAATCACAAATACTACTAAATTAATCGAAGCTACGCTAGATGGTCTCTACAATAGCGGACAATGGAACGGCTCTGATAAGATAGCGTTTCTTGCACCAGAAGTAGATGCCAATAATGCACTTGCTAGCTTAGAATTTAAAGGTGATCCAAGTTCACAAATAACTATAACTGTGGTTCCAACAAGAATTATTGGTGATCCAGCAACTTTTGGTTTTTTACCACTAGACCCATCTAGTGGACACTATTATGCTATAGAAGGTCTTGGTGGCGGCGGGGGTGACACATGGGCTACTGCTCAAAATGAAGCCAATACAGAGCCTGATAGATATAATTTAAAAAAACATATGCTTACCATATCAGATGCTGATGAGAATGAGTTTATACGAACATATATCAATGATTTTGGTGTTAACCCAACGTGGTTTGCTGCTACAGATGATCCTGGAGAGGGAGCTACTGATGGAGAATAGCAATGGACTACTAACCAATTAGGACCCGGTGATAGCACTAATATTTTTTGGGATGAAGACACCAATAGCTCTAGTGGTTTTTATACAAACTGGGACAGTAACCCTGCCAGTAATGGAGTCGCAAATTATGCATACATGGATCTTAATGGTAAATGGCATGAGGCCGATGGTGCTTTTATTGTTGAGCTAGTAGTCATTGAGTATGAAGAAACACCTTCAAATCCAAATAGCAATAGAGTTACGTCTAACACATCAATAGGAATTGAAGAGCCTCCAAATCCACTTCAAGACCCTGATGTAGTTGCTACTATATCTGCTTATGTAAATATAGCAAAAGACTCTATATTGGACTCTATAGAACCTGTTTCAAGTCGACTTGAATGGCTACACAACAATAGAATTAGAAATAACTCAATTAAGCAAGGTATCCAAATAAATCATGTAGACAGTAAAATTAAAAAAATCATGAAGATGCTTCCAATTGATGAATATCTCTATCCAGAAGATTATAACTTAAGTAATGACTGGGGATTTTGGACATCAGGTACAATTGATATCGGTAAAATAAATGGAAATGCAAAGGTATCATTTCTAGATTTGAACAGTAAAGGAGTTACAATTGGTGCAGATAAAAGAGTTACTCAACGACAGATTTTAGGTATAGCACTGAGAGTTGGTAGATATGATATAGATATTGGAAATCATGGAACAAGTCTAGATGCTTTATCATATTCACTATCGCTATATGGAGCCTCATCTTATAATTCAAATAATTATATCGAAGGTATTATTGGACTTGGTAAACTAGATATTGATGCGGTTCGTATGCATGATAGTGGAAAACTAACAGGAAATAGAAAAGCAGATCAACTATTTGGCTCATTAGCTTTTCGTAAAAAATTTGAAATTAACAACTTTAATCTTTCACCTTATGGCAGAGCAGATTATGGATATACTAAACTACACCAATACAGTGAATCTGGCACAAAATATGCACTCTCATATCATAAACATACGGTAAAAACTACTATATTTTCTCTTGGTTTATTGACAAACTACAACTCTTTTTATATATCAAAAACAGCACTAACTCCACGTCTAAAACTTGAATATAGTGCAGATATAAATCCATCTTCTAAAGCAACCGTAGCTTATACTGCTGTGCCAAATAGAACATATACTTTAAATATAGACGAGAGTACAATATCACGTTTAAAATTTGGCATGGGGATCAATATAAACCTTAAAAAAAGAGTATGGATGGATATTGATTATCAAAGAGAAGAGTTAATAGATCATGGGTACTACGATAGATTTAAGCTAAGTTTACTATATTCTCCGATAAATTCTAATGTAAAATACTACTCAACACTTTATAGCAATAATTTACCTGACAAAAAGATACACCTTGGAGTTAAGTACTCGTACTAAATAAGCTTGACACTTGAAGTTAGTGTTTGTTATACTTAAGTTTATAGTGTAACTCACAGGAGAATTAAGTGAAAAAATCTCAAGATATGTCCTCAATCGCGGAAGCCTCTATAAGAAGCGAATTTAACCTAAAAAATAGTATAGATATAGATAAATTAATCTATACATATCCAACATTAAAAGAGATTGGGGCATCTTTTGTTACTTTGAAACAACATGGCAAACTCAGAGGTTGCATTGGATCATTAGAAGCAAAACGACCATTAATAGAAGATATTGTTGCAAATGCTAAAAATGCAGCCTTTAGAGATCCAAGATTTCCCAAATTATCTCAAGAAGAATTAGCTATAACTGATATAACAGTTTCTGTTTTAACCAAACCAGAACTCCTAAAATATAGTGACCTAGATGATCTGAAAAGAAAAATTCGACCAAATATAGATGGTGTTATTTTAAAACTTAACTCAAATCAGGCAACTTTTTTGCCTCAAGTATGGGAAGAGCTACCAAGGTTTGAGAGTTTTTTTGAGCATCTGCTACATAAAGCTGGTCTTAACACAAATAGCTTTAAAGATCACCCTGAAATATACATCTATCAATTAAATTAACAATTTTAAAAACTACTATTTACTTTGTTTAAACTTGTTTTATTATAGTTAAGATATAATTTAAGACAATTTATTATAAAGGATTTTAGATGACTACAACAAGCCTAAAAGGTAATGCTGTGCGCTTATCAGGCACAGAGATTAATGTTGGTGATTTGGCACCTACTACAACAGTAATTGCACAAGATTTAAGCGAAATAAAAATTGGAGGCAAACAGGCTCAAACCCAAATTATAGCAATGGTACCATCTTTGGATACTCCTGTTTGTGCAAGTGAAGCAAGAAAATTTAATGAAGAGGCTTCAAAACTAGAAAACACCTCCCTTACTATTGTATCCATGGATCTACCTTTTGCCATGGCAAGATTCTGTACAACAGAAGGCATAAACAATATCAAGATTGGTAGTGACTATAGAAATAAAGATACTGCAAATGCATACGGTACTCTTGTTGCTAATGGTCCACTCCAAGGTGTTACTTGTAGAGCTATATTTGTAGTTGATACAGATGGGAAAGTAACATACAAAGAGATAACTAATGATATAACAGATGAGCCAAACTATGATGCTGCACTGATTGCTGCAAAAGAAGCTACTCAAAGCTCATGTGAAACAGTTTAAATAATTTTAAAACCACTAAATAATTTAAGATTTTATTTAGTGGTTTGCACTATCTTATATAAAAATTAAAGTAGACAAACTTAATTAAAAATAAAAAACTATTTAAAAGATTTATGATGGCAAAGTCTATAGGATTGAGACTATTGGACCTAATGATAACAATGATGCTTTTAGCAACATTAAGTCTAGCTAACCAAAAAGAGCTTCATGTTGGAAAAAATAAAATATCATTTTTAAGTGAAGGCAAAAAAGTAGTTGAGAAACTCTATATACCAGAAAACTATAAAAAAGGAAATAAGCTCCAAGTAATCATAATAGTTGGTCCAAAATGTACAGTAAAAAAGTAAACAGCAGGGAGATATAGTTTAAACAAAGAGCTATCGCTACTGTAAAAGTTTAAAACTAGGAGCTCTCCTGAGCCTCTTTTATAGCATCATCACAATGCTTATAAAACTTAAGCACTATTTTGATTTCATGCTGGCTAAAATCTCTCTTGAACCTCATACTAAAAAACTCTTTCGCTAAAGGTGCATGGCTTAAATTTTTCACCCCATACAACTCTGCATTTTCCATAATTTTGATTTCAGTTTTAGTAAAATTCTCTTTTAACACTATCAAACCTCTACTTAGTACAGTGCCATCATTCTATCTACACCACTCCAGTCTAAACCTTTAACATCGCTTTTTCCTATCATGTGATAAATATATTTAGCAAACATATCAGTCTCTATATTTACACTACGTCCCACTCTATATTCACCAAACATAGTCTGCTTTAATGTATGAGATACAATAGTAAGCCTAAAATTATCGCTGTTTACATCATTAATCGTTAAACTAACACCATCAATAGCAATACTACCTTTTGGCACAATAAATTTGTGAAATCTCTTTGGGGCGCCTATTGTCATATCAGTTGCATTTTGGTTCTTTGCAATAGATTTAATAATACCCATACAATCTACATGACCTTGTACTATATGCCCCTCTATCCTATCACCCATCTTCATAGCTGGCTCCATATGAGCTCTACTGCCTCTTCTTAAATAAGATAGTGTAGCTACACGTCTAGTCTCTGATGATAGTTCAACGCAAAATAGATTATCTATAACGCTTATCACAGTTAAGCAAAGACCATTTATAGCTATGCTGTCACCTATTTTTGGTTTATGGACAGCTTTTAATTTTAATTGATTATTCTCATAACTAACTACTGTAGCAAACTCTCTAATCAAGCCTGTAAACATTATGCACCCTCTTATATGAGCTATAAAAAATTATAGCATAAATGCTCTGTTTGAAAAACCTTTCTAACTAATATCTAATTATTTTAAAGAAAAATTTCCCATAAAAAAAGTTGAGAATCTATGCTAACTCAAAGCATCATATTGTTTGTGATAGTAAAAAATAGACTAACCTTTATCATGTGTATACTTCATACCTGCTGTATTAATATATTAGATTAACTCCATAGCAATAATATCTACTTCTTATGTCTAAAAATCTAAATATATAAAAACACTAATTATAAATATAATAAAATACCCAAAACAACAGTATCAGTGGAAAAATAAAAAAATTTATATCAAGATTATTAAAGTGTTCTTTAGCTCTTCGTCAATAATGTAGTAACAACTAATAGCTCACATCAAGTAAAAAATATTTTTTTAATACACTTTTAAACAAATATTTACATTGATCTCAAGCCTATACTATATAATAACACCCTCTCTGCAATATAAATGTATACAAAAAATTTATTTTTTAATAAAATTTTCATTATGACTATGTTAACATTATAATCACGGTGGACTGTAAGGCTTTAATATCTAAATAATCATATAAATTTATCTTATTATATTAGATATTATTTAGAAATATTTTTATAATTTACAAAGGTAACAGATATGAAAAGTAAGTTTTTTTTGGCAATTCTAATGGTTCCTTTATTTGCTCAGGCTGAGTCAGGCATGATGACAGACAGTAACTCAAACATGATGTCACAACAGAATGAGTCAAATATAATGGTAGATAATAATTCAAACATGATGACACAACAAAATAGAAATCCATACTACATATCAACATTTGGGGGGTTAAACTTTATAAGTAAATTTAAGGTTGATGGGCATAGTGCAATACTACCTAATAATCCACGAAGAAAAATCAGAATAGGCACTGATAATCCAGGCTATAACATAGGTATTGCATTTGGTAAAACATTGAAACAAACAGAAAATGGGTCACTGCGTGCTGAACTGGAATATACTTATAAAATCTTTGACGTAGATGAATTATCACTTAATGATGACAATAAGCCAATATTGAGCTCTCCTGGTGATCTGGAAGATACTATTCTAGGAAGCACTGATAATGAAGTTAAAATTCAAACATATATGGCAAATCTCATATATGATATGCCTTATTCGTCTAATGATAAAATTAGTTTTAATATAGGGTTAGGTGCGGGTGTGGCTAATGTAAAATATGATATTGGTTACGATGCAGGACCTGCAAAAATTCACCTAGATAAGACTAGTAATGCTTTTGCTGCTCAAGCGATAGCTGGTAGTGAGTATGAAATCACTCCTAAAGTTTCACTATTTATTCAAGCTAAATATCTGTATATAAAACAACATAAACTTGATAGATTTATTATTACTACAGTTAATCCAAATGCAGGAAGGTTAGAGTCAACTCTAGATAGTGATTTTAGAGATAATATAAGTGCTAACTTAGGTTTAAGATATAAATTTTAATTTTGATCTCGCTGTGCAGACCTTTTAAAGGTCTGCATCTCTCTATTTGCAACTCTTATTGCTATACTCCAAGTTAAATGATATGTTAATATCATTCCACCCTTTATTCAAGTGTTCAGGAACATTTGAATTTAAATTTCTTAATCCTGAGACTAAATTAAAATCTGAAGCATCTATAACTCCTGAAGAAACCACCTTGCCTCCTGAAGCATCTTCGCTCTTTTGAATACTATATTCCATTGGAATAACTTTTGTCATTCTATTAAAAGAAATTTCCACCCCTAAAATATTATCACTAATATCTACAATCTTAACCCCTATCTGCTTTGCCTTCAAACTTGAGACAAAATATTTTAAAACATTATCTGTTTTTACTTGATCGCCCACATCTATATTACGCATATCAATATCAACAGCGATACTCTTTAGAGCATCTTTTATAGAGTCTGTATTTGTAGTTTCAAATCTCACATCATCAAATGTGCCAGACACAGCTACTTTAGAAGGTGTCTTATAAGATACCCACCCTACATCAATACTATTTAAACTCACGCACTCTTTTGCATTTGCAAAACTTACAAATAGTGTTGCTAAGAGCATGGTTGATATCATAACTACTTTTACTGCCTTCATCTTTACTCCTTAATAATAAAATTTATTTTCTAGAGGAAATCATATCAAAATCATTCTTTATTAAAGCTTTTAAAAAATATATGAATTGCAATGTTTAAATTACCTCTTAAAACGTACCATAATAATATTACACAATCAATATTTCTACTAAATATATCTGCACACAATACTCTCATATCATACATAACTAGCAAAAATAAATTAAATTAAACTCTTAAATATATAACTTAGCATACAAATAGTATAATAATATAGTGGTAAATTTAAGGACTATTATGAAATATGATATTATTATAGTAGGCGGGGGACACGCTGGCATAGAAGCAGCACTAACGAGTTCAAGGTTAAGCAAAAAAACACTACTAATAACAATGCTAACTGATCAAATAGGGGCTATAAGCTGTAATCCAGCTATTGGTGGGCTTGCAAAAGGTCATCTTGTAAAAGAGATTGATGCCCTTGGCGGACAGATGGGCCTAGCAGCCGACGCTAATGGAATTCAATTTAGAATTTTAAACCGATCAAAAGGTCCAGCTGTACAAGGTAGCCGTGTTCAAATTGATATGGATAAATATAGAATTTACATGAAAAACCTGCTATTAAATAGTGAGAATCTTGATGTTGTACAAGAGATAGCACAAGAGATAGTTGTAAAAAACTCTCAAGTAACAGGCATTATAACAAATATCAAAAACCACTATCATGCAAAAAAAGTTATACTAACAACAGGTACGTTTTTAAAAGGTATAATCCACATAGGTGAGCAGAAGCAAAAAGCTGGTCGTGCAGGAGAGTTCTGCTCAGAGAACCTCTCAAACTCAATACGCTCTTTAGGACTCGATCTAGGAAGGTTAAAAACAGGAACATGTGCGCGAATAGATGCAAAAAGTATAGATTTTACAAAAATGGAAATACAAAGAGGTGATGAAAACCCCACTCCATTTAGCTTTAGAACAAATAAAGAGTATTTCAATCCTCATCAACTTCCATGCTACATCACATATACCAATAAAAATACTCATCAAATAATAGAAGACAATCTTCACAGAGCCCCTCTTTTTACAGGACAAATAGAGGGAACTGGACCAAGATATTGTCCTAGCATAGAAGATAAAATATATAGATTTAAAGATAAAGACAGGCATCATCTATTTATAGAACCACAAACACTCGAAGCTACAGAGTACTACATAAATGGATTAACAACTTCATTATCTCCAGATATTCAGCTAGAAATGGTTCGCTCCATAAAAGGTTTTCAAGATGCTAAAATAGTAAGATATGGTTACGCAATAGAGTATAATTATGTTAATCCAACTAACCTTACTCATACGCTAGAGACTAAAAAAATAAAAGGACTCTATTGCGCAGGGCAAATTAATGGAACTACTGGATATGAAGAAGCAGCAGCACAAGGTCTCATAGCAGGAATTAATGCTACGCTAAGCATCAATGAAGAAGATCCATTTATATTGCGTCGTGATGAAGCATACATAGGAGTTTTAATAGATGATTTAGTAACAAAAGGAACGAATGAGCCTTACCGAATGTTTACTAGTCGTGCTGAGTATCGCTTACTGCTCAGAGAAGATAACGCTGATTTAAGACTTACTCCTTATGGATATAAACTGGGACTCATAGATGAAAAAACCCATAATATAATTGTTCATAAGCAAAATGAGTTAAAGCAAGGTTTACAGTACCTAAAAGAAAAATTCTTAACTCCTTCAAAAGATAACATAGCATATCTTAAGGAGATTGGGGAAGAAAAAATTACAGATAAAATAACTCTTGAAAAAATAGTTGCAAGAAAAAGCTTTACCATACAAAAACTAGAAAAAATTTCACAAATATTCAAAGATTTCTCACTAGAAACAAAAAAGCAGATCCTTATAGAGACAAAATATAAAAACTACATTGAAAAACAAAAAGAGCAAATACAGAAAATGAAAGAGACTCTAAATATAAAAATTCCAAGTGATATGGTTTTCTCTGATATTCCAGGATTAAGCAATGAGATTGTGGAAAAACTTCAAAAATTTAATCCACCAACACTATTTAATGCAAGTCAAATTAGTGGGATAACTCCAGTAGCTATCGACATACTTCACATCTATATAAAAATGAACTCAAAAAAAATAAACAGATAGTTATTCTAAATTAAATATAATATTAACAAATAGTAATATTAAAGAATTTATCTAGTTTTTTATGATAAACTGGCAGGGTAGAAATTGTGTTTGGTTTTTATGCATAGTTTATATAATATAATCTACGACTGAAAGGAATAAGATGGCAGTTAAGCAAAGCAGAAGAGACTTTCTTGGCATGGCATTTGGTGGTTTTACTGCCATTGGTGCCGCTTGCTCACTAGTTGCAATGAAACAAACTTGGGATCCTCTTCCAAGTGTAGAGTCCGCTGGATTTACTACAGTTGATCTCTCACCGTTAGTAGCAGGAGAAGTGCAAACTGTTCAGTGGAGAGGAAAACCAGTATTTCTCCTAAAAAAAACAGCTGACATGGATAAAAATGACAAAAGAGATGTGGTTATAGGAGATGTTCACTATACTATAGTTATAGGACTATGCACACATCTTGGATGCATTCCTACTTGGACTTCAGCTGTTAAAGAGTTTAAATGTGCATGTCATGGCGGAATATTTAATGCAGATGGTGTGAATATATTTGGTCCTCCTCCTCGCCCTATGGACATTCCAGAATTCAAAATAGATGGCACAAAACTTGTATTAGGGGAAACTGGTCCAGAGTATGAAAAATTAATGGCAAAAGCATAGGAGGTAAAGTATGGCAGAAATTACAAAAGCTAAAGGTATCGGCGATTGGTTTGATCAACGCTTGGCAACAAAAAAATTAGCTAAAGTGCTAATGACAGAATACTGGATACCAAAAGATATTAACTTTTTATGGGCCATGGGTGTTGTTTTGGTGGTTCTATTTAAAATTTTAATAATTACTGGAATATTCCTCCTAATGTATTATAAACCTGATGTCAATTTGGCATTTGATAGTGTGAATTACACTATAATGCAAGAGGCAAAATATGGTTGGCTCTGGAGACATATGCATGGTGTTGCCGCCTCTATGATATTTTTGGTTATATACATACACATGTTTACAGCTATATACTATGGATCTTACAAAAAAGGTCGAGAAATGATATGGATAACGGGAATGGCTCTTTTTGGGATATTCTCAGCAGAAGCGTTTAGTGGCTATATGCTCCCATGGGGACAGATGAGCTACTGGGCTGGTCAAGTTATAACAAATCTATTTGGAGGTATACCTATAATAGGGGATTCTCTTGTTATTTGGATTCGAGGTGACTTTACAGTTGCTGATCCTACCCTTACAAGATTTTTTATGTTGCATGTATTTTTACTTCCATTAGTAATTATTATACTTATTGCTATCCATTTTTACTCATTAAGAATTCCTCATGTTAATAATCAAGAAGGTAGCGATATAGACTTTGATGAGGAGTCCAGAAAATACCTAGAAGGAAAAGAAAAAGAGTCAAAAGTTGTGCCTTTTTGGCCAGTTTTCCTATCAAAAGACTTTTTTGTCGTTGGCATAGCAATAACAATTTTCTTTATTTTAGTATTTTATAACTATAATTTTGCAATGGACCCTATAAATTTTGATCCAGCAAACCCTTTAAAAACACCAGCCCACATATATCCAGAGTGGTACTTTTTGTGGAGCTATGAGGTACTTAGGGGATTCTTTTTTGGGCTAGGGCCTATACTAGCTTCTGACATAGGACTAATGGCATTTGGATTTGCAAATGTTATCTTTATAATATTACCATTTTTAGACCGTGACCCTAGAGTTCTCCCAGCTCATAAAAGATCTCGCTTTAAGATATGGTTCTGGACACTTCTTGTAACTATGATAGTACTTACTATCTATGGAAAACTACCTCCTGTTGGAGAGACTTTTGTTGTAGATAGCATTTTGGTAAATATATATAGTGGCATAGAGAAAGTTAGTGACAATACTTATATAGGGTTTGTAGCAGCTTTTACGTTTGTAGTTCTGTTTTTAATCCTGCCACTCATTACAAAAAAAGATGCTGGAGGCGCAAAATGAGAGAACTAAAAATACTTGGCGTTGTTCTATTGTTTACTCTAGTTATCTACATTGGTGTTGAGCCTTTTGCCCACTCACAAATGCATCCTAGCGTTACGCCTGCTAGCTTTAATTTTACACAAGAAGATGTTAAGTCTCTAGAACAAAGTATTATTAAAGAGGAAGATGAATTAAAAAAAAGAGAAGAGATACTAAATAATGAAAAAGAGATAGGAGACCCAAAAAGGGTAGAGAATGCTCAAAAAGATTATGATTTAATAAAAGGTCAGCTTGAAAGAGATAAAGCATACTTACCTACTATCACCTCCTTTTGGAAAGAGGTTGATCAAATAGCATCAAAAACTGGAAACCCTACTCAAGGTGCTCAAAATTTTCTAAATGCTGGTTGTATTGGCTGTCATGGAGTAGAGTCTCAAGGTATGCAAAGTCCTATGGATGCAGCGACTGCATCAGCAGCCTTTGGTGTAGTTCCTCCAGATTTAAGCAGTGCAGGGCTTATTTATGATAGTAATTTTTTAGCTGCATTAATCAAAAATCCAATTATTGCTTTAAAAGTTCAACATAAATTTGATGAAACAAAACTTCACCCTATGACACAATTTTATGGTCTAGGTGGCGATATGAATCAAGAAATATCAGACATAGTTGCTTATCTAAAATCAATTGCACCAAAATCTATAAATGCAGAAAATATATATAAAGATGCGTGTTTAAGATGCCACGACATCAAATATGCTAAACTATATAGTAGTAGTGACAAAAATTTACTAACAAATTATTTAGGCAATACTCCTCCTGATCTTTCAATGGTGATTAGAGCAAAAGGAAAAGAGTATTTAGAGACATTTATCAATGATCCTCAAAAACAGTTATACGGAACAGTAATGCCTAGAGTTGGTCTAACACAAGATTCACAAGAAAAAGTAATTACTTTTATGCAAAATACTGGTGACAGAAAAATGAAAGAAAGAGAGTCACTAGCTCCAAAAGTTATAGGCTTTATGATTATTTTTACTATTCTAGCATATTTATGGAAAATCAAAATCTGGAGAAAATTACACTAAAATAGAGCGGCTCGTATATGAGCCGCTATTAAAAGTAAAAAAGGAATATAATATGGAATTAACTAAAATTTTACTATCGGTGCTACTCTTAGCAAGTATATCTTTTGCAGAAACTGCTAGTGAGATCAATATCAAAGCAATGGCTAAAATGGAAAATGGATTAATCAATATTCAACGTGGCTTTTTATACAATAACTTAGAGCTTATAGACAGTGGCATTAAAGAGATAAGAGAAGAAAATAAAATCTACCATGATAGAAGCTTAATCAAATCAATACTTCCAGAAGGTAAGCAGCAGATGGAAAATATTGCCATAATCACATCAAATAGAATTGATAATGCATTAAAAGAGTTAGAAGAGTATATTGAGCTAAAGAAAATGCGTGATGCTCAAGATGCTTTTATTGGCATTGATAAAGCATGTACAGACTGCCATAGTCTAGTAAGAGGCTGGTAAAATCCTATATAAAGAGAGTGACCAAAAATAAAACTCTCTTTTTTACTTCTCTTCAAAAGCCCCTATGGAACAAATTCTCTCATACCGTTTGTCCATTCTCTCTTGATCACTCAATGCGTTCATATCATTAATAGCATTTATAAAATAGTTGCCCAAAGCTTGAGCAGCAACCACTTTATCTCTATGTGCACCTGTTATAGGCTCATTTATAACATCATCAATTAAATCTAGTTCATAAAGATCCTCAGCGGTTATCTTCATAGCTTTTGTAGCACTTTCCTGCTTTGCAGGGTCATTCCAAAGAATTGCCGCGCAACCTTCTGGCGAAATTACCGAAAAAATAGAGTATTTCATCATGGCAACTCTATCAGCTACTCCAATTGCCAATGCTCCACCACTTCCACCTTCACCTATTATAATAGAAACACTTTTAGTATTTAACTTGCTCATCTCATAAAGATTTCTAGCTATTGCTTCGCTCTGACCTCGCTCTTCTGCTCCTACTCCAGGATATGCGCCTGGAGTATCAACCAAAAAAAGAATTGGTATACTAAACTTCTCAGCCATCTTTGCCATACGAAGAGCTTTTCTATATCCTTCTGGATTTGGCATGCCAAAATTTCTTTTAAGCTTATTCTTTGTTCCGCGACCTTTTTGCTCTCCTATAACCATAACTTTTTTTCCAGCAAGATAACCAATATAGCAAACTATTGCCATATCATCTCTGAAAGCACGATCTCCATGAAGTTCATAACTATCTTTAAGAAGCAACCTTATATAATCAAGAGCGTAAGGGCGATCTGGATGACGAGCAAGTTGAAGTTTTTGATAATCACTTAAATTTTTATATGTCTTTACAATCTCTTTTTCTAACTGTTTTTCTAAAATTTCAACAGCATCAATATCAGCTTTCATGCGAGCAGATGCTATGTCGTCATCAATCTGTCTTATGCTATTTTCAAAACCTAAATAATTAGCCACTCTCAGCCTTTAAACACGTTTAAATATAACTGAACCATTAGTGCCACCAAATCCAAATGAGTTACTCATAATAGAATCTATACTCATCTTTCTAGCTACATTTGGAGTATAATCTAGCGGACAATCTTCATCACGATTATCTTGATTAATTGTAGGAGGAATTATACTATCTCTCATAGCCATTAAGGAAATCACAGCTTCAATAGTACCAGCAGCTCCTAAACAGTGGCCTATTTGACCCTTTGTTGAACTAATAACTGGAATCTCACTTTCAAAAACTTTCTCTATTGCAATACTCTCATTTTTATCATTAGCTGGCGTACTTGTACCATGTGCATTAATATAATCAATTTTTATATTTCCTGCCATATTCAATGCTGCTTGCATAGCTCTCATAGGTCCATCAAGAACTGGTGTTGTTATATGATATGCGTCACAACTCTCTCCATATCCTACAATCTCTGCATATATATTGGCTCCACGCTTTATGGCATCTTCATATAGCTCAAGAACTAGTGCGCCTGAACCTTCACCCATAACAAAACCATCTCTGTCTCTATCAAATGGACGAGACGCCTTGCTAGGCTTATCATTTCTTGTTGATAGAGCTTTCATAGCAGCAAATCCACCTACACCAATACTGCATATAGATGCTTCTGCCCCAACAACAATCATTTTATCTGCTCCACCTAAAACCATAGTTTTATGTGCTTCACATATAGCATGTGTTCCAGCAGCGCATGCTGTTACTAAAGATATATTGGGACCCTTTATATTATGCTCGATTGATATTATACCGCCTAGCATATTAACAAGAGCAGATGGTATAAAAAAAGGAGATATTCTTCTTTGCCCTCTAGTATGAGCTATAATAGATGTATTCTCAATGGAAGAGAGACCACCAATACCAGAAGCAGAACTAATGCCAAACCTATTTGAATCAAATGAACTTAAATTAGCATCTTCCATAGCCTCTTTAGCAGCAAAAAGACCTAGATGGATAAACCTATCAGTCTTTTTAATGTCTTTTGGATTCATAATAGATTTTGGATCAAAACCTGTTATCTCTCCTGCTATTTTTACCGATGAGTCCGATATATCAAACAAAGATATCTCTTTTATACCACACTCTCCATCGACTATAGACTCAAAAGAACTCTCTTTACCTAAGCCTAACGAGTTTATCATACCCATCCCAGTAACAACAACCCTTTTCAAGCTTACCCCTTTCTTTTATTTACAAAAGTTCTATCTATTTATTATTCTCTACATATTTGATTGCGTCACCAACTGTACCTATTTTTTCGGCATCTGCATCTGGAATCTCTATATCAAATTTCTCTTCTAAAGCCATTACCAATTCAACCACATCAAGTGAATCTGCGCCTAAATCTTCAACAAATCTTGAATCATCCTTAACCTCATCAGGATTAACATTAAGTTGCTCTACAACTACTTCTTTTATCTCTTCCAATAACGCCATAATAACTCCTCGTACAAATTTCTTGTTATTCTATCTAAATTATCTTTAAAAGTGATTAAGCATCTAAATCAAGGCAAACTACTTAACTATGAAAGACTAAATATCCACACAATACTTAAAGCCACGACAAATACTATATCTAACGATTGCATAAAACAATATAAATTTTCTGCCTTTTATCTTAGTATAAGATGTTATGAACTATTATTAAATAAAAGAATTAGATAAAGGGATATAATGATGAAAAAAATTTTAATTAATCTAATAGCTGTGGCTCTATTATGCTCACTGGCTAATGCAAAAACCCTAAATATTGGAGTAGATATAGGTGCTCAAAGTATGGATCCATACTTTATAAACAATGATGGCACAAACTCTATATTAAACAATATATTTGATAGCTTAATATCTTTCGATGAAAATTTAAAAACTCAACCGAACCTAGCTGAATCTTGGGAAAATACAACACAAACTGAATGGATTTTGAAATTGAGAAAAAATGTAAAATTTCATAATGGCAATGTATTTAATGCAGATGATGTAGTCTTCTCATACAATAGAGCTAGAAATTGGGATAAATCAGCTTTTAAAAGCAAAATCAACATGATCAAATCTGTCTTAAAAATAGATGATTATACGATAAAAATAATTACGCATAAACCATACCCGATATTTTTAAGACAATTAACATACATTAACATACTCGATAAAGAGACTCTAGAGGGGAAAAGTGATCAATGGATAGGATTAAACCCTATAGGAACAGGACCATATAAGCTAACACAATGGGTCAAAGGTTCTAATGTAAGCTTAAGTGCAAACAGCGATTACTGGCAAGGAGAGTCATCATATGACAAAGTTATATTTAAACCCCTAAGTAATGATGCAACAAGAGTTGCTGCAATCTTAAGTAGTGCTGTTGATCTCATCAGCAGAGTTCCAAAAGTAGATATAAATAAAATAAAAACTAGTAACCTTAATTTTTTTAATACTCCTGGACTCAAACTTACATATTTACACCTAGACCAAACTAGAAAAAAATCTCCATATATTAAAAGCGATAATGGACTTAACCCCTTACTGGATATTAGAGTAAGAAGAGCTATATCACATGCTATAAATAAAGCAAATATAACAAAATTTATCATGAATGGTTTCTCTATAACTGCAACACAACTTATACCAGAGACTATTTATGGGCACGATAAAGACATAAAAGGATTACAATTTGATCCAGAAAAAGCAAAATATCTACTAAATGAAGCTGGTTATCCAAATGGTTTTGAAATTCAACTTGACACATTAAACAAAGGAGAATATCCCAAAATTGCTCAGGCTATTGCATCAGATCTGGCAAGAGTTGGTATAAAAGTTAAGGTTAATGCCATACCAGATTCTATATTTTTTACAAAAATGGGGAAAAGAGACTCAAGTTTTAGCATCATAGGATGGACTAGTGGTTCTGGAGATGCAAGTTCATTTTACGATAGTGTTGTGCACTCTATAAACAAAGATGAAGGATACGGAAACTATAACTGGGGGGGTTTCTCAGACGAAGAAGTAGATAAGTTAATTGAGAAATCAAATAGCACTATGAATCCGACACAAAGATTAACTCAACTACAAGAAATTCAAAAAATTGCCTTATTAAATGATCAGGGATTTATACCGCTTTTATACTCTACAAGCCTATATGCATCAAATCCAAAAATTAATTTTACACCAAGAAAAAATGGTTATATATGGGCATTTGATATTAAATAATTATAGATAAATACTTAAAACTCACTGTTTTTAAACAAGGCAGTGAGTCTAATATATAGATATAAATTTATACTCGACACTAAACTCATAACCTTAGAGCTCATACCACCTCTTCTCTTACTTGTGTTAAACTAGACCCATACAAGAAGTCTATTATATAAATAAGAGTATAATTCAAAAAAATAAGGGACAATTAGAAAATGAGACACAAGCAGACCAAATATGTATTTGTAACAGGTGGGGTTCTAAGCTCGCTTGGAAAAGGAATAGCAGCAGCTAGCATAGCAACTTTACTTAAAAATGCTGGTTTAAAAGTGAGTGTTCTAAAAGCTGATCCTTACATAAACGTAGATCCAGGCACCATGAGTCCACTAGAGCATGGAGAAGTTTTTGTGACCAAAGATGGTGCTGAGACTGACTTAGATCTAGGTCATTATGAGAGATTTTTAGATGAGGATCTCTCGCAAAAAAATAACTTTACAACTGGCAAAGTCTACTCTTCTGTCATAGAAAAAGAGCGTCGGGGGGATTATCTTGGAAAGACTATTCAAGTTATACCTCATATTGTCAATGAAATTTCAGATAGAATAAAAAAAGCAGGCAAAGGCAATGATGTTTTGATTGTCGAAATTGGCGGAACTGTTGGAGATATAGAGGGTCTTCCATTTTTAGAAGCAATTCGATTCTTAGGAAGTGAAGTTGGTCATAAATGTGCTATATATATACACTTAACCCTTATACCATATATAAAAGTAGCGGGTGAGCTTAAAACAAAACCAACACAACACTCAGTTCAAGAACTAAGAAGGATTGGAATTAATCCAAGAATACTTATATGCCGTAGCGAAATGCCTCTTCCAAAAGAGCTAAAAAACAAACTAGCTCTCTCATGTGGTGTTGAGAAAAGCTGTGTTATTGAATCAACTGATGCAAAGACTATCTATCAAGTGCCACTACATTTTCAAAAACAAAATATTCTAAATCCTATAGCTAAAGAGCTAGAATTAGGCGAACTAGCTCCAAAACTTAAACAGTGGAGTACGCTAGTAAAAAGAGTAATTGACCCATTAAAGCAGTTGAATATAGGTTTTGTAGGGAAATATATAGATCTTAAAGAAGCATATAAATCTCTAACTGAATCTTTAATACATGCAGGAGCTCACTTAAATGCAAAAATTAATATTAAGTGGATAGACTCCCAAGAACTTGAAGAAAAAAAGCAAAAAAGATTTTTGAATGACGTGGATGGTATCTTGGTTCCAGGAGGTTTTGGACAAAGAGGCTCTGAAGGTATGATGCAAGCTATAAAATATGCAAGAGAGGAGAAAGTTCCATTTCTTGGCATCTGTTTTGGTATGCAACTTGCCATGATTGAATATGCAAGAAATGTCCTAAATATAAAAGATGCTACATCATCAGAATTTGATCCAAGTATTAACTCATCAATTATATACCTCATAGATAATTTCTTAGATTCCATAGGTAATAAGCAAATAAGAACTTATGAAAGCCCGTTAGGTGGAACTATGAGACTTGGTGGATATAAATGTGAAACAAAAGAAAACTCTCTTCTAAGAGAGATATATAACAATCAAAAAACTATAGAAGAGCGGCACAGACATAGATATGAAGTTAACCCAGCATATAAAAAAGAGTTTGAGAAGAGTGGTTTGATAATTAGCGGTGAATCTAAAGGTCTTGTAGAAGCAATTGAAATAAAAGACCATCCTTGGTTTTTAGGAGTTCAATTTCATCCAGAATTTACATCTCGCTTAACTGCTCCTAATGTAACAATACTATCTTTTTGCAAAGCAGCATTAAAACTTAACCAACAAAAAAATGGCTAAACTATTAAAAAAAGATGATGTGGAACAAATTTTATCAAGCAGATTTCAACAAGATGATTGCAACTGCCTAAAAGAACTCCCAAAACCGCACTCTTTTAAAGATATCAATAGAGCATCACTAAGAATTATAAATGCTATAAACAATAAAGAAAAAATTGCTATAGTTGGTGATTATGATGCTGATGGTGTAATCTCTTCAACTATATTAAGCGAATTTTTTGATGATTTAGGAGTAGAGCATTCTGTTACTATTCCTAATAGATTTAGCGATGGATATGGACTGAATTTAAATATAGTTAAAAATCTCCAAGCAGATGTTATCATCACTGTGGACAACGGTATCTCCGCTATAGAAGCTGCAAAATTTTGCAAAAAGAGTAATATAGATTTAATTATTACAGACCATCACAATATTCCCTCCATCGTACCAGATGCTTATGCTATTATCAATCCAAAACAGCTAGAATGTAACTTCCAAAACCCTGAAATATGTGGTGCACAAATTGCATGGTACCTTGTGGCAACACTAAAGAGTAATATGAATATAAAATATGATCTATCTAAATTTCTCGATCTTCTTTGCATAGCTATTGTTGCTGACATGATGGAGTTAAAAGGCATGAATAGAGTGATAACTAAAAGGGGATTATTTTTGCTCAATAACTCTAAAAGAGCAGCTTTCCAAGCTATAAAAAATTATTTTTCAAAAAATTATTTTAAAGGAGATGATATATCTTTTCTCATAGCGCCGCTTATCAATAGTTCTGGTCGCATGAGTGATGCCTCTTACTCTTATGAGTTTTTAAAATCAAAAAATACAGAAGATGCCGTAAAAAAACTTGAAGGTATTGTCGACTTAAATAATAAAAGAAAAAAGAAAGAAAAAGAGATATATGCACTTTCACTAGAGCAAATTGATAAAAATCAAAATATAATTATAGTATGGGGAGAAAATTGGCATGAGGGAGTCATAGGCATTGTTGCCTCCAAGCTATCAAAAAAATTTAAAAAACCAGCTATTGTATTTTCTATAAAAAACAAAACAGCAAAAGGAAGTGCAAGAGGCATAGGTGATATAAATATACTCTCTCTTATAAAAACTCAAGAACAGCTATTACTAGGGTTTGGTGGACATAAAGGAGCTGCTGGTATATCTATCAAAAAAGAAAATCTAGAAGAGTTTAAATCTCATATAGAAGAAAAAAGTAAAAACATAATAATAAAAAATTCAGCCACTGATGAGGATGTTTTAGGCGAACTTGACATGCATAGTATAGATTTTGAGCTTCTAAATATTCTCGAAGCTTATGAGCCATACGGACATAAAAACCCCAAACCTAGTTTTTTACTAAGAGATGTCTCTATCAAGCTAGATAAAACTATAGGCAAAGATAAAAAGCACCTTAAACTTATACTAAATAAAAATAATCACTCAGTTGAATCTCTATTTTTTAACTGCGATGTAAATGTAGAGCGTGGAGATAAAATCGATATACTTTTTCATATCTCTCGCAACAACTACAGAGGTTTAATAACACCCCAACTACTTATAAAAGAGATATTATCACACTCAAAATACTAACCGTGTAACTATTTTTTAGACTCTATTTTTAAACTCATTAAAAATGCTAATAGATTTTTTAGGCTATCTCTATCCATCTGATTATAAGATGGCATAACAGATACATTATCATCTGTATCTCCTTTGTAATACCAAGAAAAACCTCTCTCTTTAGTAATTTTTGGCATAGGAGTTATAACTGCACTTGGATCTATAATGGATTCTAATAAATAGGCTAATGTTGAGTACTCCCCTATGTGAGATAAATTTGGAGCAATAAAACTTGGCGCTCTATTAACATCTGCATATCTATGGCAAATGGAACAGTTTCTAAATGCTATATCTCTTCCAGCAGAAATATCTCCTTGGATATTACTACTTAATGCACTCAAAAGAGCATCTCCGCCACTATTTCCAACTAATTTTACACCAATCCAAGGACTAAACAGTTTTATTGAACTCTTTGTATTCCCAACACTATCCCAAATAGTAAATGATACAGGAAAAGCTCCTCTATCTAAATCTAAATATTTTGATTTTAATGGCTTTGAAAGCGTAGCTATCCAATATCCATCTTTATACATGATATATGCACTGCTAATTTCATCAAATATTTCTCTTTTAAAAGTTAACCCTTCAGACTCAAAAACTTTTTTAAATTCATCTATCTTAGTGACAATTGGGCTATTTATGTAAGATTGAAAAATATCTTGGTTACTATCATCATCTTTGTTTAAATAGATGCTTAAGTCTTCCCTATATATAATCTCATCTATTTTTTTATAGTATGACACTACAGGTCTCTTAATGCTTCCTAAACTGATATATGGCAGCTTGGTTCCGTCACTAAACTCTACTGGAAACTGTATGCCAAACCCATCAGAAGAGATAATAGGATACTTAAAACCTTTTTTTAGATCAATATTATATCTATTTTTCCACTTTAGAAAAAATGATATATTTTTACCATCATAAATAACTTTTATTTTAATTTTTCTTTTATTTATAGTAAAACTGCCATTGGCATCTTGAATATTTTCACCAAGTATGCTTTTTGGATACAGTGTTATATCATTATAACTAGCACTGAGCCAAGCTTTTGACATAGGATCTATATTTGAGACATCTCCTAATACTCTTGTTGCCAATACGCTACTGTTACTTGAAGCCATTAGGGTAACATAAACTGATACTACAATAAAAAATATCTTAAATATTATCTTCATATCTTTAACCATCCACATAAAAATCATTGCAGTAGAATAGCCTAAAAATTATAAAGTTATTCTGATTTTGGTAATTTTTAGAGTACTTAAACAAAAAAAGAGATAAGTACAGAAGAGACATAAAGTCTCCTCTGCAATCTTCTATTAATATCTATATCTTAAAGAAGCGCGGAAATTAGAAGCAGATTTTATAACACCTGGGGTTGTATCAACATCAAAAGGAGTTCCGGTAAATCCAAAGAATGTATCACTTCCAGTATAATCATAATCTATATAAGTATATCTCAACTGTGCAGTTAAATTTTTATTAACTAGTGGAATATTATAATAAGCTTCATAAGCATCGCCACGAGCTGCTAATTTAGAGCCTATTAGAGTATCTTCACCATAAGTGAAACTTCTCCAATATTTACTTCCATGGTTATACTCTAAACCTATCCTATCACTACTCATAAATCCTGGCATATTTACGCCCAAATAATAAGAAGTTCCAGTTTCACTATCAGTTGATCCTAACATACCTGTAGCTGGACCAGCTAACCCACCAACTACTCTATCATTTGGATCTGTTACACTCCAAGCAAAAGATGCAAAAGCTATAGTATCATCTAAAAAGTCATTAATTTCATAGCCTATACCACTAACTTCCAAAGAGATAGCACCACCACTCATATCTCCAACATCGGCAAATCCAAAAGTAGGCGCTGTTGGAGTGCCTCCTACGTTAAAGCCCATCATGTTATAGGCTTGAAAGTAGTTAGCTAAAACTTTATACTGCCCATCATTGTATAATTGTGCTATAAACCCTATAAGGTCCATATCCGGATTTTGATCATCTTTAGCATATGGAGCATTAAAGCCACCCGTACCGAAATTAAGTGAATAAGAGCCTTTTTGATCTGAGAAGCCTCTACCAAGACAGAGTTTGAAATACAAGCCTGAAATACCAGTAAGTTTTTCAAAATCAAACTTAAAACTCGCTCCATCAAATTCCATATTAATGTTATGTCCAATAGGGGAAGATGGATTAGCATTATCTTCTCTTAAATTTGCCAAAAAGCCATCAACTGATGGTCTACGACCCAAACTTACTGTATAAGGAACATCCCCCATATCTCCAAAGTATAAAAAGTATGCTTCTCTTAGCCTTATTGTTGAATCATTTGGTTTTTGAGTTGCAAACCAATCAAATCCTTGATAAAAACTATTAGTACCTAGATTGTTTTGTCCAAATGTTTTATAAGCACCAAGCGCACCTCTGAAAACTAAGTTGTCTGTAGGTTGTGCTGCCATATTTAAAATTAACTTATTTGTAAAAATACTATTACTAGGGTTTTCACTAGCTCCATTTATCTTATAATCAACAAAGTCATAACTTGTTCTAAAATCAACACTAAACTTTAGATTATCCCCTGCACTATGTGCTTTAACTTCTGTAAGTTGTTGTTTGAGAGCATCATAATTTACCTGTGTCTGAGCTTCTTGTAGCTCTGCCATTTGCTGCTTTAAAACCTCTATCTCTGATTTTAAAGAAGCTGTATCATCAGCAGCAATCAATGATGTTGCAAGAGCAACCCCTGCGATTACTGGAACTACTATCTTTCTCATACTCCACCCCTTATTATAAATTTTAACTACTTCAGTAACTACACTCTTAATTAAACCTAATCTCTATCAACAAGATGGAACGTTACCACTATCACTTGCATATTTTATATAGAAATCACTCATATCTTTCATATACTTATCCTTAAATCTATCACTCTCGAAAAAAGATTTTAGCTTAGGATATTTTTCGCTATATTCAGCTATAAACTTTTCTCCATCATTTGCAAAGAGCTCTTGCCACTCTGCTTGCGTATGTTGTTTTGCAAAGTCTGCCCCATTAAGATTGATAACTTTTTTAATTCTTTTTAAGTGTAGCTTCTGTCCTTTTGTAGCATCTGCAAAAGCAGAAGTGCTGACCAAACCTAACATTAAAAAACTAGTTAACAAAGCAACTAATAACTTTTTCATCTATTCTCCTCAATTAATATTTTTAATTTATTGGAAAATAATATCCAAATAAAGATAAAATGTAATTTAAATTTAAACAAAATTGTTAATATTTTTTAACCTTTTTAATCTATTGATAATTTTAATAAAACTTATAAGTATATAGCGCTCTAGCTCAAGAAAAGTTACTAAAAAAATTTATATTGCTGTTTTTCTAAAAATTACTATACGTTTTTGATCATGTTTTATAACTCTTAAACCACACTTTTGAGCCATAATATTCATACTCTTTGGAGTAAAAAAACCTATATGAGTTGGGTCTCTCCTATACCACCAGTTTAAAAAGTCTTTTTCTATGTTGTTATGAAACAGTGTCATAATGGCTATAGTGCCCCCTTGTTCTAGATGATTAAAAAATAACTCAAGAACTTTTTGTGGCTTCTCTAAATGCTCAAATACCTCTGTAGAGGTAATTAGATTATATTTTTTACTCTCATAAACTCTAATTGGCTGATAAATTTCATCATAATATTCTACACTAATGGCTCTTTTTTTCATAAGAGTTGCTAAAACTGGACTTGGACCTGAACCAAAATCTAAAACAGTTGAAAAATCACTCCAAAAATAATCTAAAAAATGCTCAAACATCTGTACATAACCACTATTATCTAAAGTATTATTATGGTTATCATACTGCTTTTTTTTAGCATCCTCATCTATATAATAGGCTCTATCTAAAAAAATATACTCACAATGCCTACAGCAATAAAATATTTTTTTTAACTGAGTATCGTTATAGAATTCTGTCTCAAAACCACATATATTACATCTCATGTATTTTTCCAAAAAGTAAATATTTATTTACTAAATAAGCTATTTATATGGTATTATATCATTCATGTATAAAAAATTTATATTAGCTGTAAATAGTATGACAATAACTAAAAAAACTACGCTGTTATTTTTGATCATGGTTGCTGGCATGCTCTTTATAGGAAGCTTTTCTCACATAAGTATAAATAGTATAAAAAAAGATTTCCATGCTCTTCTTAATAAAAACATACTGCCTATCATATACCTAGAGAAAATACATGACATATGCATACCCAACCTATTAAACACTGTAACAAAAGATAATCAAATAAATCTTGAAGATAAACAAAAAGAGATACTACTAACACAAAACTGCATAGAGACAAATTGGAATAGATATAAAAATAGCCTTATAGTAGATGAAGTAGGATTTGTGACAAAAATAGATAAATTGAAACTAAATAGCACTACTATTAATGAAACACAAAAAAAAGTAGAACAACTGAATATAGCTTTGATGCAAATACTCAACTTCTTTAATAAAAAAAATACAAAAGAGTCTTTTACAGGGCTACAACAAAATCTACTCAAAACTACAATCTCTTTGAATAAAAATATATTGAATCTCAAAAACTCTATTCTAAAGTCTATTAGTTATAAAGAGATAAAAACTGATATGATATATAGCAATATACTTATATGGATTATATTAGCAACTATCGGAACAGTAATGTTAACGGCATTTATTGTTCTTTTAATACTAAAAAATATAAGGTCTCTTCATTCTCAACAAGCTAGACTAGTTCATGAAAAAACACAAGAGTTGCAAAAGCTAAATAGTAAACTAAAAGAAAAAATAGCACTTGAAGTAAAAAATAACAGACAAAAAGAGCATATTATGTACCGCCAATCAAGACTAGCAGCTATGGGCGAAATGATAGGAAACATAGCTCATCAGTGGAGACAACCATTAAATGCTTTAGTTTTAGTTATTCAAAGTTTTCAAACAAAAAATATGTTGGGAAAGCTCAACAATGAATTTATAGATATGCAAGTAGATGAGGCTATGAAGCTGGCAAATTCAATGTCAAAAACTATAGATGATTTTAGAAACTTCTTTAAACCAAATAAGAAAAAAGAGAATTTTAGCGTAAAAATAGCCTTGCAAGAATCCATTAACTTAGTTAAAAAATACTATAAGGATGATAATATTACAATAAACCTAATATGCAAAGAAAACTTTGAGACTGTTGGTTACTTAAATGAGTTTTCGCACGTCATTATTAATCTCCTTGCAAACTCAAAAGATGCTCTAAAAAATAGACTAGATCAAAAAAAATACATAGACATTGTTATACAAAAAAATAAACAAGACAAACAAGGTAAAATTTCTATCATAGATAATGGCGGAGGAATTCCTAAAAAAATACTTGATAGAGTGTTTGAACCATACTTTACAACAAAACATCGTAGTAGCAGGACAGGAATTGGACTTTACATGTCAAAAGAAATTATAGAGAAACAGACGAATGGTTCAATAGAAGCAAAAAATATCTCATACTCCTTTTTAAAAGATAAAAATATTTATAGAGATTGTGCTTGTATTACTATAACAATACCAATAACTAAAAGGGATAATTAAATGGATTTAAACTGTTTAAAAGAGTGTACTATTTTATATGTTGAAGATGACCAGAATGTACAAAATCAGACAAAAATTATACTTGATGACTTTGTAAAAGAAGTTAAAACTGCAAACAGAGCAGAAGATGCGCTAAAAATCTTAGCTCAAAATAATATAAATGTAATTGTAACAGATATTATGTTGCCAAACATGAGCGGAATAGATATGATTAAAGAGATAAAGCAGACATATCAAAAAGAGCTCTCGTTTATTATTACTACTGCGTTCAATGAAACTGAATATCTAATGGAGGCAATCAATCTAAAAGTTGATAGCTTTATAATGAAACCTATAAATATAAAAGATTTAATAAATGCAATATATACAGTCATGTTGCCTAAAATGCAAAGAAAAGAACTAGATGGCTGTTTGAGCATGATCAATATAATATCTACACTCATTGGCGGCAAAAAAATTGAAATTTTAAAATATGTGATCAATAATCTTAGCAAAGATAATATATTTTACGGAACATATTATGATATAATGCAAAATGTTGGTGTTAGTAAACCAACTGTGGTAAGCATGTTCAAACAATTGATAGAGGTTGGTGTTTTAGAAAAAATCAAGAATAAGGTTTACCGTTTTAAAAATCAAAACTTTATAGAGCAAAAAGGGGAGTCGTGAAAAAAGTAGTTTTTTTAATTTTATTTAGTTTAGCAACGATAGTTTATGCTAACAGTGAGAGTGTTGTTTTAGAGACAAGCGAAGGCAATATCACTCTAAAATTACTTCCTAGCATAGCACCAAAAGCTGTAGAAAATTTTTTAAGGCTAGCCAAAAAAGGATACTATAATAATACTATATTTCATAGAGTTATAAAAAATTTTATGATTCAAGGTGGAGACCCAAAAGGAACTGGAACTGGAGGAGAGTCAATATGGGGAGGAAACTTTGAAGATGAGTTTGATAAAAATATTCTATTTGATAAAAAAGGCATACTAGCAATGGCAAATGCAGGACCAAATACAAATGGAAGTCAATTCTTCATAACCACAACAAAAACACCATGGCTAAATAAAAAACATACAATCTTTGGCGAAGTAATAAAAGGTTATGATGTAGTGCAAAAAATAGAAAATTTAAAAACAGATAGAAGAGATAAACCTCTAACAGAGGTTAAAATTATTAAAGCCTATATACAGTAATCTATGAAATAAGATATGTAAATGAACGAACTATTAACCTTTGGGCTTCTTGCCTTTACAACATTTTTTACCTTAGTAAGTCCGCTAACGGTCATGCCTATATTTATGACAATTACAGCGGACCTAGATGCAGACCATAGAAGAAAAACAGCAAAAAAAGCTACCATAACTGCTTTTATTGCTATAGTAATGTTTGCACTTTTAGGTGAAGTATTGATAAATTTTTTTGGTATTTCTATCAACAGTTTTAGAGTAGTAGGCGGTGTTGTATTTTTTTTCATAGGCATGGATATGTTGCAAGCTAAACTTATTAGAGCAAAGGTCAAAGAGTCTGAGGTTAAAACATATGTAAATGATGTATCTATAACCCCACTGGCTATTCCTATATTATGTGGACCAGGATCTATAGCAAGCGCTATAGTTATGATGGGTGAAGTACATACTATTCAACTAAAAGCAGTGCTTATCTTATCTATCTTTTTAGTACTTCTTACTACATATATCATTCTTAGAAGCTCATCTAAAATTACAAAAATACTAGGTGAGACAGGCAACAATGTCCTGCTAAGACTTATGGGACTAATTCTCATGGTCATAGCAGTGGAATTTTTTGTAAGTGGGCTTAAACCTATACTTCAAGATATTATAAGTCAATCACTTATTATAAATAGATAAAATATAGCCTTTATATTTAGATTGTATAATATTTTTTAAATAAATTCTTAACATTGCATTAATATTTTGATATAATAATCCAGTTATATAAAAATTTTTATATTTTAGTATAGCTATTTTTTAAAGGACATTAATTGAATGTGGTCTTGAAGTCTCCTTTGGATATGCATCTTCATCTTAGAGATAATGAAATGCTAAAAGCAGTTACGCCATTTAGTGCAAAAAATTTCTCAGGTGCTATAATCATGCCAAATCTAGTGCCTCCTATCACCACTATTGAGGCTTTAAAAAACTATAAAAAAAGAATTCAACAAGCAGCGGGAGATCAAAGCTTTGATCCTCTTATGACTCTATTTTTTAAAACAGACTATAAGCATGAATTTTTAAAAGAAGCTAAAAAGCATATATCTGCTGTAAAACTGTACCCAACAGGAATAACTACCAATTCAGAAGAGGGAGTTAGCAACCTGAAATTATCAAATCTTCAAGAAACACTTGAGGCTATGAGTGAACTTAATATACCTTTGTGTATCCATGGTGAAACTAATGGTTTTGTTATGGATAGAGAAAAAGAGTTTGGATTAATCTTTGAAAAATTAGCGACCAGTTTTCCAAAACTAAAAATTATTATGGAGCATATTACTACAGAAAATAGTGTAAATCTACTATATGAGTATGATAATCTATATGCAACTATTACTTTACATCATCTATTTTTAACACTTGATGACGTAGCTGGAGATATGCTAAAGCCTCATCTGTTTTGTAAGCCAATAGCCAAAACATATCAAGATAGAAAAGCACTTCTAAAAGTCGCTCTAAAAGGATATCATAAAGTTATGTTTGGAAGTGACTCAGCACCTCATCCAATAGATAAAAAAGAGTGCTGTGGTTGCGCTGCTGGAATTTTTAGTGCTCCTATTGCGTTAGAAGCATTGGTATCCTTATTTGACTATAATGACTCCTTAGAAAATCTTCAAGCTTTCATAAGTGATAATGCCAAAACAGTATACAACTATAAACCTATAAATAAAAAGATAAAATTGGTCAAAAAGCCTTTTCAAGTAGCGCAAAGATATGGAGGAATAGTCCCCATCTTTGCAAAAGAAATATTGCCATGGAGCATAGAAAACTAATTTACAGGAATGATACATGCAAGAAAATAGAACATTAGATACTTTTATAGAGGGTTCACAAAATTTTATAAATTCGTTTGAACCTATATTTACAGATCACTTTGTAAACCTTTGCCTCACTTATAATAAATCATATTTAAGCGAAACTATGGAAGAGATTGCTCATCTTATATATAAAGATATTTTTGATTTTAGCACATTTACAACTTCATTTGAAACAGAAGTATTTAATGAAATGCGTAAAGATGGTGTTATGATAGGCTTTCTTATGAGTAGAAGCATGTTCTTTATTTTAGAAAACTACATAAAACAAAATAGTAATATTGATGATATTAAGACTTTAATGATATGTATCAATAGATATATGAGCCAATTTGAGGGCAAAGTATGCGATAGAAATAATTTAAAATCTCTACATGTTAACTTTAGCACTTCTGAAAATTCGCTCCTAGGAGTAAATATTTTAAATATCTTTCAAAAAAATAAAAATATAGGCGAAGAAGTTACATTTTTTAATCTCTACAAAGGGGTTCCTATACAAAATAAAGGAATCATAGTAAAAATTGATGAAAAAGAGATAACTTTTAAAACCACCCTCTCCCAAGAGATTGCGATGCAAGTAGATGGCGTAACATACATGCTAAAGGATAGCCACTTTGACAAACATATAAAAGCTAAAGTTCTATATAATAATCTATTTGACAACACTGTAGTACTTAATGATTTTTCATATATTCAAACTATGCCAGCAATTAACAGAAAATCTGCAAGAGTTTATCCTGATATGCCAATCAAAGTAAAACTTTATAAAAGTAATGAATTAAAAATTGAAGGAAAGCTATTTGATCTCTCTACAGGAGGTCTTGGGGTAGTTAGTGAAGAGAACAATGGAGCAACTACAGATATGGATATCAAAGTAGAATTTGCCCTAGAAAAAGATAAAGATATATCTCTAAATGGCAAAATAATAAGAGCTATAGAGTATAGCAACTCTTATAGATACTGTATACAAATAAATTTACAGCCTCAACAAGAAAAAGAAATTGCAAATTATGTTAAAAATAGAGAGACCGAAATACTAAACGATCTTAGTAAAGAGATTGAGGAGTGTCAATTATAGGCTTATAGCCCATCTTTTAATATGTAGCTAAATATAGCCCTATTGACTCGCTCAATAAAGCTACTTCATAAAAAAATATATGTGACTAATATTGTAAAGATTACCAAAAAAAACTATTTTCACTCATCAATTATAGCTACTGCCCTTGTCCATCCTGCAGATGCATTTTTGATTTTTACTGGAAAGCATGAAACAGTAAAGCCATTTGATGGTAAAATTTCAAGATTATGAAGTTTTTCTAAATGACAATACCCAATATCTTTACTAGCCTTATGTCCTTCCCATATAATGGAAGGATCTCCCATCTCTTTATATCTTCTTGCAGTGTAAATAAATGGAGCATCCCAACTCCAAGCATCTGTACCAGTTACTTTAACACCTTTCTCTAAAAGATACATTGTTGCCTCATAGCCCATACCACACCCAGAAGATAGATAATCATCATATCCATATCTACTACCTGCTCTTGTATTTACAAGAACTATGTCAAGAGGTTTTAGCTCATATGAAATGCGGATCAATTCTCTTTTTATATCATCTGCTGTCACAACATAACCATCCTCAAAATGGCGAAAATCCAACTTAACTCCACTTTGTAAACACCACTCTAATGGCACCTCATCTATAGTTATAGAACGCTCTCCTTCGCTCATAGTTGAGTGAAAATGATATGGCGCATCTAAATGAGTTCCATTGTGCGTGATAAGCTCTACTTGTTCTATAGCCCAAGCTTCACTATCTGGCAAATCCTCTTTTTTTAAACCAGAGAAAAATGGCTCAATTTGTGAAAAAGTATCTTTATGATTAAAGTATTTAATCTTAGGTCTATAGCCAGCTGGATCTGAAATAGTATCATTTTCTAAGTTTATAGAAATATCAATAATTTTTCTTGGCATTTTCAAACACTCCTACTTTTATTAATTCTATTATACCCAAGATGCTTCTCAGATACATAAATTTTCTTATATTTATACCCCTACTCCATATGTACAAAATATTCTACAAATCATTATAAAGACAAATATTATTAGATGACGTATAAAAAATGAGCCTATACTATAAGAGTAAATTATCATGTCAATCAGACTAGATCCTTCTATAAAAAACATCAAGAAATTGAACATTTCACCTATTTTTAAGCTATATTAGCACGCTATAAACACTTGCTTCTAAGAATTAATAATAAAAGCATAATTCAATACATATGTAGCATAAATACGATATAGAAAATAAATTTAGTCTTATTTGCAATAGTAATGTGATAGAAACTTTTTGTTTTGTTTATTATCAATTTATCCATCTTATAAAAATTTGCAATCAACACTATAATATGCCTAAAAAGAGATAACAAAGTTATGGCACTATTGATGCTTATTGCAGAAAGAGTGTATAAAAAACAGGTGGCCGGGAGAGGGAGATTCGAACTCCCGGAGGTATGACCCTCGCTGGTTTTCAAGACCAGTGCATTCAACCGCTCTGCCATCTCCCGACTGAGATAAAAACCTCTGCCAGTAAAAACAATAAAATTAGACAAGTACCTCTAGTGCCTGCTCTCTTCCAGGTTGAGCTTGGAGGCGACACTCGGATTCGAACCGAGGATCAAAGCTTTGCAGGCTCGTGCCTTACCACTTGGCTATGCCGCCAAATACACACCTTAAGGTGGTGCCCGGAGCCGGACTTGAACCGGCACACTCAAAATGAGCGAGGGATTTTAAGTCCCTTGCGTCTACCAATTCCGCCACCCGGGCAAACGCTAATTTTAAAGTTTATGGAGCGGGAAACGAGGTTCGAACTCGCGACCCCAACCTTGGCAAGGTTGTGCTCTACCACTGAGCTATTCCCGCAATCAAAAAAGAGATAGAATTGTATCATTTATTTTCTTAAAAAAAAATAACCATATAAAAAGCGTAAAATTAGTTATAATCAAAAATAAAAAAGACCCAAAGGATATAAATTGCGAAGCAATAAGATAAAAAAAGGGTACAGCAAGACTCCACACAGAAGTCTACTAAGAGCAACAGGTCTTAAAGATGAAGATTTTGATAAGCCTTTTATAGGTATTGCAAACTCTTATATAGATATTATTCCTGGACACTTTTTTTTGCAAAAATATGGCTCTATCATAAAAGATGAAATATATAAAAATGGTTGCATTTCATTTGAGTTTAATACTATTGGCGTTGATGATGGTATAGCCATGGGACATGATGGGATGCTCTACTCTCTTCCTAGTCGCGAGCTTATAGCCAACTCTATTGAAACTGTCATGAATGCTCACAAGCTTGACGCTATGATCTGCATGCCAAACTGTGATAAAATTGTTCCTGGAATGATCATGGGAGCCCTAAGAGTAAATGTTCCAACTGTTTTTGTGAGTGGTGGGGCTATGAAAAAAGGATATAACAAAAATGGGGCACCTATAGACTTATCTACTGCTTTTGAGGCAGTAGGTAAATTTGCAGATGGAACTATTACCAAGCAAGAATTAGTAGATATAGAGTGTAATGCGTGCCCTGGTGGTGGCTCATGTTCTGGAATGTTTACAGCAAATAGCATGAATAGTCTTTGTGAAGTTATGGGAATAGCTCCATGCGGAAATGGTACCATTTTGGCTCTTAGTAAAGAGCGTGAAAAACTGATACGTTACGCTGCAAAAAGAGTTTGCCAAATTGCTCTAAATAAAAAATATAACTTTAGAAATATCTTAAATGAACAAGCTATTAAAAATGCATTTGCTATAGATATGGCAATGGGTGGAAGCTCCAATACAGTACTTCACATGTTGGCTATTGCAAAAGAGGCTGAAGTAGACTTTAGCATAAAAGATATAAATAGCATCAATAAACAAATTCCATACATATCAAAAATTTCACCTGCCTCTTCAAAAATTCATATAGAAGATATAGATAGGGCTGGTGGTATAGCTGCTATCATGCATGAGATTGCAAAATGTTCACCAAACCCACTATCACTTAAGAATCTAACTATATCAGGAGAAACTATAGGAGAGTTAATAAAAAACAAAGAGGTAAAAAATAGGCAAGTTATACATACTATAAATAATCCCTACTTAAAAACTGGAGGGGTTGCAATACTTTTTGGAAATTTAGCAAAAGATGGATGCGTTATAAAAACTGCGGGCACACTCTCATCTAGAAAATTTACTGGAAAAGCTATATGTTTTGATTCTCAACAGGATGCTATTGATGGAATAATTGATGATAAAGTAAAAGCTGGCAATGTCGTAGTTATTCGGTATGAAGGTCCAAAAGGTGGTCCTGGAATGCCAGAGATGCTCTCCCCAACTAGTCTTATTGTAGGCAAAGGTCTTGAGAATCATGTTGCACTCATAACAGATGGTAGATTTAGTGGTGCTACAAAGGGTTTGAGTATTGGACATATAAGTCCCGAAGCAGCAGAGGGCGGCATGATAGGTCTGTTAAAAGATGGTGATGTAATATCGATTGATATAGATTCATATAGCATTCAAGTGATCCTAAGTGAAAATGAGATAAAAAGAAGAGAAGAGAGTTTTAGTCCAGTTATTAAAAGTATAAAAGGAAGATGGCTAAAACAGTATAAACATTTGGTAACAAGTGCAAGCTATGGTGCTATTTTAAAAGTAGATTTTTGATAACTATAATTGACATAAACTTTTAAGTAAAGGTACAAAATGCAAATGACCACACTATCTCACAAAGAGTTTTTAGATGACTATATTTTAAATAAAGAGCTGTGTGATAAAACTAATATATCACCAAATGCATATAGATTCTGGAAACACGTTAAAGCTGTTAGATATGATGGTAGCAGAACTGTGTTTTTACATAGAAATACAGTATTAGAAAAATATAGCGATATTGCTCTCTCGTGTAGAGACCTTACAGGCTTTGTCCAATCTCAAGCCTTTTGTAAGTTTACTGGTATTGCGCCATCTCACTTAATCAAAAACAACAGATCTACTTTAGGTAAAAAACTAGAAATAATAAATCTGCATGGAATAAAGCTTGTAAATCTCAAAAAATTTTATGATGATTTAGGTTTAAACTACACATACAATATATATGTTGAAAAATGTAAATATTTTGGACCATCTCCACTTGAGAAAAAAATTAAACTTAGCGCAGAAATGTGTTTAGGATACTACTAATTAAAATGGCTAACAAAAATGTCCCACCCACTATCAAACGAATATAAAAATTTCTATATTTCTTATCCATTTCTCTCCTTCATACTTCTACGCAACACATAAAATATATGCTTAAATTAAGTATATTATATAACAATTAACCTGTCAATAAAAACTCTTAATAAAAAGATGTAATATTATTAAAGCGGTATCTGCAATTTTTATTTAGTGAAATTATTTTAAGCCTTTTTAGATACAATAAATCTATGATTCTATATGGAAAACAACTATTTTTACATGTATTAAAAAATTATCCTAAAAAGCTAAAAAAGATATATCTATCAAAAAAATGTAATAAAGAGCTCTTTTCTAGTATCGCAAATGTTACTAGCAACATATCATACATAGATAATAAAAAAGCACAGTCTCTTGCCCGTGGGGGAAACCACCAAGGGTTTATTGCGCAAATTGATGACTTAGAATATAGCAATTTTTCTAATATAAAAAATGGTAATTTCTTAGTTATTTTAAGCGAAATAACAGATGTTGGAAATATAGGCGCTATTATAAGAACGGCTTATATTTTTGGGGCAGATGCGCTGATAGTTAGCGGAATTAATAGCATCAATATAGAGGATATTATAAGAACAAGCAGCGCAGCTATATTTGAGTTACCAATAATACTCTATCCAAACACCTTAGATTTAATGCATGAGTTAAAACAGATTGGATTTACTATCTATGGTGCGGACATGGATGGTGACAATTTAAATGAAATAGCATTTAATAAAAAAACTGCTCTTATCATGGGAAATGAAAATAGAGGTATAAATAAAAAAGTTAAAGTAAAATTGGATAAAATTGTATCAATAAAAATGGCTAGAGCTTTTGACTCTCTAAATGTGAGCGCAGCAACAGCAGTAATATGTAATAGGATTGCCAATGGATAAGTTAAATATACTCGAAGAGATAGGTCTAAAAAAAGTCAGTGACGAGACTCACATAGAACAAAAATATTTAAAATATATGATCAATGGAGATTATGATAGGCTAGATTATTTAAATACACTCGGTTTTATAAAAATACTCTCGCGTGAATATCAGTTAGATTTAAATGAATGGCGTGAAAATTTTGAAAATTACTGGGCAAAAAATCGTCAAGATGATGAAAGTTATAATATTTTTCCTGCCTCTAATAAAAATAAATGGAAAAGAAGAGTGCTTACCGTCCATCAGCTGGGCGCCCAACTTGGGCACGCCGAAGATGATCAGCTCCGTGTCACGCAGCTAGGGAAGCGACTGATGCGCGCCCTCACGCATTGGACGAGCTTATTTGAATACCTAACTGCATACGTTACGGTAGTCGGCTAAGATGATTCATAGGTGCGACCGTCCTTTATGCGTCGCGCTATGTGTAGTTCGGCGGTAAGGCCGTCTACTATGCGCTGTATGTAGTATCAGTAGGTATGTATGTACTGTATGTATGTAGTTCTACTTTAGTTGTTGAGACGAGCATTATGTTGATAAACTGTTGTTGTCGTGCGTTTTGAAGTACTTCACAAGGAAATTCACGTCAGTGTGCGCCTTCCACCGTACATATGTAATGTAGGTGTGCATTCTGCAAAGCAAAATATTATAAGCGCCTGTTCGACGCTGTGCTATGTATGTATGCCTATCCAATTAGGTCGTATAGGTCCGTATTACGCGCAGGGTCCGCATGGGCGCGCATCAGTCACCTGGATGCCTTCTTTCTTGGCGTTGTCGCCGTGGTCGACGCGAGCCATGACGGTCCAGTCGTGCGCCAGCAGCACCTTCTCGAATCGGTCGATCGTCTCCTTCACGGAGAAGGGACTGGCCACCTGGGCGATCGCGATGCCTTCCGACGCTGCAAGTAAAGAACGGAGCAGAATGTACGATCGGCCTTAATGCTCAGTACATAACCTTTGCAATACGGGGCCCTCCGGAACTACTACAGCATATAGTCAACCTATCCATTAGAAACTAACGATCGGATTGATGTGCCGACAGATGAAATATTTCCAATGGTCTTGAAAGAGTGCTGTAGTAATTCTATTGGTAACGCACGGACGCCAGCGGCCAAAGGAGCGAGAAGGCAGAGGAGAGCCAAAGCAATCTTCATTCTGTAAGTTCCTCCGTTTGTGAGTCCGACCGACGTCTAAGTAGAGCTTCGCGAACGAGTAAGAGAAGAAAAGTGTGGCGACGAACGACTGCCGTCACTGCGCTCCACGGAACCGGTTGCGCCATGTTCGTAGTTCGGTTCCCGTCGCGCTCCGGCAGCTATCTAGGTCGGCAGCCGTCTCCTCAGTCTCGTCTCGCCCCGCCGACGACGCCGTTTGTCACACGCACTGCCTTGTGGGTGCGAGGCGCCAAGGTGAGTTGGTGTCGAGCGCATTGAAGTGGCTGCTTCGCGCGTGCATGATTGAGAACAGCGTATATCTTGTCATCCGTGAGTGAGTACACATTGCTGACAACACAGACAACTGGAGCTACAGATGGTTGGACACTTGGAGGCGGTGTTACTTAGGGTGTAGTCATACGTGTAAGCGCCAACCGACTCGGAGGGGGGTCGGGGGGGGCGGTATGGGACCCCTCAAGGGGGGGGGGGGGTCTGAGGCCCCTGGAGGGGGGTCAAACGACCTAAAAATCTTGCCACAAAACTACCAAAAAAGGAGAAATTTTTTGACTATGGGGGGGGGCTTGTTGAGAAAGACGCCATGTGTTGAACGCCTGTCGCTGCAACCAAACTGACGCCATTGCCCCAACTCGATCTCTTCCATGTACCTCGGGAGTGACGCAGGGTAACTGAGAAGTATGCGTGTTGCGTATCTACCATGGCCACGAATTACGTTCTCCACGCAATCTTCCAAGGTGAGAAGGCAAGAGAGTCGCCTGTGAGCTGCGGAGTTCAATGCGCGCGCAAGCGCAGACTTCATCAGAACAAGCTGTGTGTGTAAAAAGTTCAACCTATACTTTGTGTCTGTCAAATCTTGGTGAACAGTATAGTGAATTTCATTCGCATAATTAGCCGCATCTAGCGAAGGTATCTTGAAAACGTGCACCACAATTCAAATGCAGCTATTACCACGATACGGTTGTCTGTACAACTGATCTAAAGCTCAGTGATATCGCCGCGTTCGCTATATGGTATCGGCATGATACGACGCCGTTGATCTGAAGTTTTATACCTGTGCGAATACGGCACATCGAACAAAAAACTTGCCAACTGTTTGGTGCAGTCGTTCTCTACCGGGAATTTCGTTTGGTTGCATATTTCGCGTTATGACGCTTTTGTCAATTTATAGAATTTTGGCAAATTGTGGCGTATTTCTATACTATTCCACAATTGCAAAATGCAAACAATTTTGTTTGTGTTACAAATTATCTGCGGTCTATGCTCTTTCCATTTCTGAAGAAATTTCACCGTTAGTCCATCAGGCGACAGAGTCGATTTTCGACATTTTTACACTTTAATTGTAAATATCTCTAAATTGCAATATTTCAAAACTGTAGAACCATGTCACAAATGCTTATTGGCTTACGACCTTTTAATTTCTGCATTCATATTCGTCAATAAATGACGTTCTTTTTTTGTCAATTTATAAAACTTTGACAAATAATTGCGTATTTCTATGAAATTCCACGTTTGCAAATTTTTTTTGTGTTACAGATTGTTCACGTCTTATGCTCTTTCCACTTCTGAAGAAATTTCGCCGCTAGCTCATCAGGCGAAAAAGACGATTTTCGACATTTCATATTTTAATTGTAAATATCTCCAAATTGCAATTTTTCAAAACTGAAAAACTATGTCACAAATTTTTATTGGCTTGCGACGTTTCAGTGTCTGCATTCACATTCGTCAATAAATGACGTTCTATTTTTGTCAATTTATGAAATTTCGACAAACAATTGAGTATTTCTATCAAATTCGACATCGACAAAAAATTTTTTTTGGGTTACAGATTATCAGCGGTCCGTGCTCTTTCCATTTCTGAAGAAATTTCGCGGTTAGCTCATCAGGTGAAAAAGTCGATTTTCGACATTTTTGAATTTTAATTGTGAATATCTCGAAAATGCGAAATTAGCAACAGGAACGGACATCGGATCCGTACTCAGCGACCTCGACTCTACTTGACCACATATGTCACATATCTTACTTCGGTGGCACGAACGGACGGACGGACACACAGACAGACATTGTCATCCGACACCTCGCCGCGCTGAGGCGCGGCGAAAAAAAGGATAATCGATACGAAAGAAAGGCCGAAGAATGGTGGACGCTCTGTCGCTTCCACTGTCGGCGCTGGGAGGTGACAAACAGGCGGTCGTCTTGGACATCGGCGCCGCCTACACCAGGTAGTGTTCAGTCATTATTATGGCAACAAATGGTACCTCTCTGAAATTTGGAAGGGGGATTTGGAACGTGCAAATTCTCAATATCAAGATTTTCAACGTTTCCCCGAGTCTCCTCCTGATTGCAAATGCAGCGAAGAAGCTGTGTCGTGTGTCTCCAGATGCGGCTTCGCGTCCGAGTTCCACCCCAGGGCGGTGGTTCCCACGACGCTGGCGCAACTGTCAAAGAGTGGCAGGGAGCTCGCGGTCCCAATCTTTGAGGACTTCGCAGCCTGCGCCAGAGATGCGCCGGGCGCCCGAGAGAGACTGAAGCGCTCGCTTCGCGACCTGCTCTGCAGACTCTACTACAGGTGGGGCTGCTTGTAGCGTAGATGATGCGACGCGCGCCCAAAAATCATAGGTGCGATTGGGGGGAGGGGGGCGGGGGGGTTGGGGGGGGGGATTATCTCCCCTCCCCTAGAAATGAGGAACATTTCCCCAAAATCGGCCCAAAATTGGTCAACATTTTGGCCTGCGGCGCTATTTTTGAGTTATTCTGGTACATTTAGAGTAAAAATTAAGCAAAAATGCAGTTTTCGGGCACTTTTTAGGCATTCGGGCACTTTCTTGTCATTGGAAACCACCAGGAATGAGATTCTTGTTCTTATTACCACCCTCCCCCCAAATCCCAGTATAGGCAACCATCTGAAAACCAGGCAAGTCGTCCGGGGGACGCAGTATACTCCACAAATTTGAACTCCTACGCACGGTGACTCCTCTGCTGACGTATCAGAGCGCAAAACTAATGCCGAATTCGGAATTAGCACCCCCGAAAACCCCAGAATCGACATACAACACCCCTAACTTCCTATGGACATCAGGAACCGAAATTCTGTACTTGGGGTACGGTAGCATGCAAATTAGTCATAGGTATGTTCAAACATCATCTAAACACGGAACGGACGCCAAATTCGTAATCAGCGCCCCCGAAAACCCTACATCGAGTATAATATCGCAAAAGTCGACCCCACACCCAAAATTCAAACGGACGCGGCAGGGATACTGTAACTTCGAAAAATTTTCCAAAACACTTTCCTAGACCAGATTTAAGCGTAGAATCGTTTGAAACTACTTTTGGAACGATGCGGCGACACATTCGAGCGCTACAGGCGCCAAAACGCGAACAAGTCTCTTTTAAAAAGTGGAGTGGTTTTGAGCTTTGAATTTTTACTGAGATTGTAGCAAGGCGCTTTCCGGTTTCGTGCAGCTTCTTTGACTCACCTCGCGACTACACTTTTTGGAGTGGTCTTGCTACGCAACATTGGTATCGCTCGGGTTTAATTCTTTACACTAAGAAAATCATCTTTTCAGACACTGGAAGTTTCAGAATTTAAAAAAAGACACTGGAATCTAACGCAAAACTACAGGTTAATTGTGAGCATGATTTGATGTTGGCTTGCAGTGAGCTCTTCAGCGATGTCAAGACCGTCGCTCTGCAACGCACGAGTGCCAAGATATAACAAACCAAAATCTGCTGTTTTCATCGCGTTTTGGTTACTGTTGCCCTCTCATTGACCTTTTGAAACTTTTGTTGTCGTATTCTTGCTCAGGAGGTCGAGCGCTTCATTTTGATATGCGATTCGACTAGGTTCGATGAAGTTTTGACTTTTCGCGGACATTACTTCGGGATACTGTAGCGCGCAATTTTTAAAACTTGTTATTATTTCGACGTCACAGTTCGCGAGAGTAGTCCGAGGGCTACCCGTCGATGTGGCGAACTCAACCCAGCGACGTCAGACAAGCGAGTTATTAAGCCCGAAGCAAGCGTTTCGTTTACAGTTTTCGACGCGTTTTGGTTACTGTAGCTCTGTGTTTAAACTTTTAAAACTTTTTGTTTTGTCGGATTCGTGCTCAGGAGCTCGAGCGCTTCACTTGATATGCGATTTGACTAGCTTCGGTCAACTTTTGTCTTAAAAGGGACCTCACTTTGGGATACTGTAGCGCGCGAGTTTGAAAACTTATTTCAGTTTTGACCACTCAGATGGCGAGAGTAGTCCGAGGGCTACCCGTCGATGTGTCGAACTCAACCCAGCGACGTCAGACAAGCGAGTTATTAAGCCCGCAGCAAGCGTGTCGTTTCCAGTTTTCGACGCGTTTTGGTTACTGTAGCTCTCTGTTTAAACTTTTTAAACTTTTTGTTGTCGGATTCGTGCTCAGGAGCTCGAGCGCTTCACTTTGATACGCGATTTGACTAGCTTCGGTCAATTTTTGTCTTAAAATGGACCCCACTTTGGGATACTGTAGCGCGCGAGTTTGAAAACTTATTTTGGTTTCGACCACTCAGGTGGCTAGAGGAGTCCGCAGGCTACTCGACGATGTCTCAAACTCCACCCTACGACGTCAGACGAGCGAGTTATTAAGCCCGAAGCGAGCGTGACCCACGCACGTACGCACGTTCGTACGCACGCCGAGCTCTTGATATGGTTCGCTCGGCTGAGGCCGAGCGAAAAAACGCAATTTTCGACCCCGGAGTCGAAAAAGTCGCAGTGTAAGAAAGTTTTTTGTGTTTCGGCCGATTTTCTCCGTTCATGGCTCATTCGATAGAGGACATTTGGGAAGGAGCACCAAGCGTAGTCTCGCCGCTCAAGCTGGTACCTAGCTCGCACCGCAGCGTGTCAAAATCGACCCGGGACGTAAATTCGCGAATTTTTTAAATTTGGCGCTAAAATGGGTCCCGCAGCGATCCAATTCATTTCTTCCACCCTCGGCCCTATCGAGTTCTACAACATATCAAAAGATAGTGTATACCATTATATGCAACTTTTTCGAGTTTTACCTTGCCTAATGCGTTTTTCAGTACTTTGAAAAAATTAATTTTTAATTTCCCGCCAACGTGGTCCCGGAGCGTGACCCCATATGTCGTGCAGGTTGCCCACCCACTAGACCTACCCAACGCAAAAGACCGTTTGCAAATCGGCCGCTGCACGCGCGAACCCCATCCGGTTAAAATTACTGCGTTTCGCGCACAATCGCTATATACTCCACACTTTTTTGTGGAGTATAAAAATCAAGATTGCGGGCACAATAGTAATCAATTCTGCCGCCCCGGCTTTCCCACAAATTATTTTCGCCAGGACCGCTCCTCCCACTTGCCAGTTCCGATCACGTGTCGCCTCTGCAAACCTGTTGGCCGAAAACAGGGCACTCACGCCGAATTGGCGGCATCCAAAGCATTACTAGCATGTGGGGGAATGGTGGAAAGCTTCTCTGGTCCATTTTTGGGCGATATTGGGGGCGTCTGCCCAGTGGCGTAGCCAGGATTGACAAGTGGGAGGGGCGAAAAAATTTTGGGAGGGCAAAATTTGTTCGCTGTTCGTTGAGCGCTACCGTTTGCAAATGGAGCGCGCAGCTATTTGCTATTTACAGCGAAGCAGGCAAAATATTCACTTATACAACGCCACAGGCAAAAATTCATACTATTTTTAGCGCCGCAAGCGAAAATTTATACTAAATACAGTGCCGCAGGCGAAAATTTGCATTATTTATAGCGCCCCAGGCGAAAATTTTTACGATTTATTACGCCGCAGTCGACAATTTTGACTATCTACAGCGCCGCAGATGGAAATTTTTACTCGTTACAGCGCCGCAGGCAAAAATGTTTTCTACTGGCCGGCATCTGGGGGGCCACGATTGCTCCCATCGTGTGCCACGTGACCGATCAACCCTAGTCAACCCTATGCCCATCTACCGTAAATACTCTAATAAGCCCCCGGGGGGGCTTATTTTTCAACCTCCTTCTAGGAGGGGGTACTATTGGAGGGTGGGGGCTTATTCGAGGGGGAGGGCTTATTAGAGTATTTACGGTATGTCAGAATGCGAACTCTAGTTCCCTCTACCTCCCTAGGGAGCTGCTGGCCGTGCCCCGCGAGCGTCGCGTCGTGGTCCTGGAGTCCGTCCTCTCTCCCACCTTCTACCGTAGCCTACTGGCCGAGCTCCTCTTCGACCACTTCGACGTTCCCAGCCTCCTCTTCTGTCCGCACCACCTGGCGGCCACATTCACCTTCAAGACAAGGGATGCCTTGGTCATTGATGTGGGATACGACGAGACGCTGGCCCTGCCGGTGGGAGATGATGTGACGCCCCCCCCCCCCCCTCTACCAAGCTGGTGCCCCCCCCGCCGCCAGTGCAACTGGTGCCTCCCCTTCAACCCAAACCCAACTGGCCCCAACCCAGCTTCTGCTCTCCTCGCCGCCCCCCCCCCCCCCCCCAAATACCCGACCCCCCCCCCCCCCCCCCCAACTCGTCACCACCCCACCAACCCGATTTCTGGGGACGGGTTTGTGCGTTGTCTTGAAGGCCGCTCGCAAGAATCCAATGTGCGCACGCACGCGTTAGAACCCGGGCGAAGTCAAATCTTGCCCCGCGGGGGGTGGGGGGGGGGGGGGGGGGTTGGCGAACTGCATTGGCTCGCAAAACAGTCCCCCCCCCATCCTACATACTGTACCACCTTCCATCCAGACTGTCATAGTTCAGAGTTTGGTTTTCAACTCGAGAAGTGATCGATTTTGTACTATCGTTGCAGATTTTCGAGGGCGTGCCCATGCTCAACTGCTGGCAGACGAGTCCCCTGGCCGGCGGGGCGCTTTTGGACCGCTTGAAGCGCCTCCTATTGAAGGAAGCCACTCTAATCGACACTGCCGCCGACCAATCGTTGGAGTCTCAAGATTCTGTCACATCTCTCACAGAGTTATTGACAGCCTCCGTTTTGGAAGACATCCTGATTCGCTGCTGCTTCGTGACGACACTGGAGCGAGGGAGGAAGTATGGGGCGGCTTTTGATGCTGGGAAGGGGGAGTTTGTGGAGGAGGCCAATAGCCTGTTGCCCGAGGACCCCCCGCCGGACGTGGACTACCCCCTGGGGGGAGACAGGGCCCTGGTCGTGCCTGGGATCGTTCGGTGAGGGGGGGGGGGGGGTTGGGGGTTGGGCGGGGACCCAATTATTGCTGTGACGCTAGGGTGGCCCCCCCCCCCTACCTTCACCTGAAAGACCCCCCCCCTCCCAAATGCAAAAATTTTTGCCTTCGGCGCTTAAATGTGGCCAACTTTTTGCCTCCGGCGGTATATTTAGGCTGGTTTTTATCAAAATTAAGCGATTTTTGGCATTTTATACCTTATTATTGCAAAATTTCCTTACAGTTTTGCCAAATTTTTAGGTTATTTTGAGCCCTTCCCCCCTCCCCCTCCTCGGTTTTGGAAACCCCATCCCCCCAAATCCGGATTTGGGGCCCCCCGCCCCCCCCCCCCAACCCAATCGCACCCATGCCAGCGGAGCGTTGATTTCCCATTGTGTGTGGAAGAATCGAACAAACATTCTCACGATGTGTTGTGTGGTCGGTTCAGGGAGTCGACTTACGAGGTTTTGTTCGAGCGCTCTCCCGACGTCCCCTCCGTCCCCGTGGCCATTCTCCAGTCGGCACTCAGGGTGGGTTCCACAAAACCCATCGCTATTCTACTGTGCTGTAGCCATACCTCTAACGCGCCCCCTCGAGGAGGGGGGGGGTGGGGGGTAATCCGGATTTTAGGGGTGGGTGGGGGCGTTTCCAAAACCGAGGAGGGGGGGGGGCAAATTAACCTAAAAATTTGGCAGAAAAGTAAGAAAATTTTGCAAAAATAGGGTGAAAAGTGCTAAAAATCGCTTAATTTTGATGGAAAACAGCCTAAATATAGCGCCGCAGGCGAAAATTTGGCCATATTTAAGCGCCGCAGCCGAACATTTTCGCAATTTTTGGGAGGGGGGTCTTTCAGGCTGAGTAGGGGGGTGGGGGGGGGGGAGATCTCCGGCCAGGGGGGGCCGCGCCCCCCCCCCCCCTCCCAGCGTTACAGGTATGACTGTAGCTCTGGGTACGGTAGTGAATCCAGTCCGACATACGGTGTGCCCCCGACTAGAAGCCCCTCTCTCGAATACCCCCCCCCCCCCCCGAATAGACCTCCACATCTCCTGCCCCTCTGAACAATGCAACTCCCTTGGTTCTATTCGGGGAAATACCGTAATCGCTCGAGAACCTAAGGGTGTAGCCACAGTTTTCCAATCCCAAAACGTGTCCAAGCCATCTGAAGCCCAGTGCAACAGTTCACCAAGCGAACGATTTGTTCTGGTGTGCGTGAGATGTAAAAATATTTTTCAGGCGCACATTTTTTAGATATAATTCTTTTTCGCATGTACTAGGTCCATGCACCAAAGCCTACCGTACTGTGCTACAGTGTTGCATGATACACACAAGAATGGCACTCTCAGCCTCTACATTGCATGGCAGAGTGGTTTAGGTGGTGTACAGCGACATTCTAAGCAAAACTGGCAACATAATGTGACAACCACCTTCACTGCCTAAAACTGGTGCATATTTAGTCTTCAGAACATAATTCTGCACTTATAATGAACTGTCATGTTCCAGTTAGTAAAATTGTGGAAGATTTCTCTACCAACATGGGACTGTAACTTCTACCCACTTTCCAGGGCAAATTATTGGAAACTTTTTTAAAAAAAATATAACAATTAGGAAGAAATGAACTTTCCATCTCTAACCCTCAGTGCCCCCTGGACCTTCGCAAGCCGCTGCTGGAGCGCCTATTGGTCATCGGTGGCGTCCCAATGGCCACGGGGTTCCTTACACGTCTCAAGTGGGAACTTTTGGAGCTTCTATCAGGGGAGTTCCACTCCAGACTGCCTCTGGATTCTGTCAAGTTCTTTCTGGCGCCCACGAACCCCAAGATGGCACACTGCACCGCCTGGATTGGAGGTGGGGCTCCCGTGTGAAAAAGTGTAGTCTTGTAGTCACCCCACCCCCCCCCCCCCCTGAATCGAGAGAGAATTAGAGATCCACAAGAAAGTGCCGCGCTCCAAGCACACACAAATTGAAGTTGTTACACATTGCGCTAAAATTGACGCATTCGCTGTTTGACCAATCTACAGTAATTCTCCACCTGCTGTATTCAATCCCCCACCCCCACCCCCTCCTCTCTCCCCCATTAGGGTTGCGCTCACCAGAAGCCGTTACCGTCTCCCACCCACCCAGCACAACACAACAAATGTCACATCGCGTGCAGGCAGCGTGTTCGGCGCTCTCGAGGTCCTGCCGTATCGCTCCGTGAGCCGGGAGGACTGGCAGAGGGAGAGACGCCTTCCAGACTGGACCTGCCGAGTGGGCGAGAGTCGGGGAGGGGCCGACGACGACGACGACCACAACGGCCGCGACGACGACCACAACAAGAGAGACGGGAAGGCGACGACGCGCGGTAGAAAGTAGCAGTGATTGGGTATTCTTTCGTGTTGGATTTTGGAAGGGAAATCTCGCCTGCTTTGTATTCGCTTCGCTCCCTGTTTGCTGTGGTTGCACTTTGGTGTTATGTCTATTTCCTTTCGATTACCGTCGCTCCAGCGCTCGCGACGACGTTCCGCAACCTGCAACGTTCACTCGACGAATTGTGCATTGTTTGTGGGAGTATGATTAAATGCACTGGCCTGTCGAACACTCGCGTAAGCACGATTGCATGCGGGGTGGCCAATTGTGAGACGTGTAACTAAAATGTGATGAAGTTTTGTTTTGCACTATTATGAAGTCAGGCTCGCAAGTTGGCCTAGAATCTGCGGATACGTGCAAAATCAAGTCTTAGAGATAAGAAACTCGTTGGCTTCACGAAATTGCCTCCGTCACTGAACAGTTGGTTGTGGTTGGCCGGCTAAGTTAACAGTTACGATTTATGCGCACTCAGTCACTCGCAAATCGTTGAAATGCAATGTGGCACTTGAAATCCAATTGTAGTGCAACTGATCAAGCGAGCCGCTCCATTCCTACCATGGCGCAATCTTCTGCGACGAACTATGTCTGCATATACACATGTATTTCTACAGTACGCTCTCGAGCGCTGGTGCCACAACCAGTGTGACAGTCGTTAATTACAAAGCTCAAGTGATGCCGGTGGTATTGTCGCAGGCGATTGTAATTTCGCTTCAGGATTACTCGCGTTGGACTGATTTAATTACTCAGCAGGCAATGGCGGCGCGCGGAACTGTCAACAGAAGTAAGAACGTCTCTCACTTCTCCCCTACACGGCTGTAGCAGTTAGTAGGCGCAACGCAAGGCAAAACCCTTCGATTTCGTTCCACGGAGAATCGGCGTGTGAGTGTTTTTCCTGAGAGCGAGTTAATTGAGCTTGGTGTACTTGCAGATACGTGCGTATGTACATACATGCGTAACAGGTGAAACGCCATGTAGCAGTTGGGAAACGGTAATTATGTAGGAGTTGTACACAGGTGTGCGTATAGGAGTTGAAACGCCCTACCACTATGCATGAAGTCGCAAAACAAACTACATTTTATTCCATATCGCCACTGCGCAGCAGTGCGGCGTTCAGAGAGGCGTCGGCGTCGCAATGGTCCTCCTGAGCAAGGCTCTGGCGCTCTCCAGTGGAGGCGGCAATGGGGCCGAACTCGCCTCTGGCGCCACCCGATTCGAGCCCTGCAGTAACGAGGGCGCTTTCGAGGACAATCTCAAGTGCTGCTGCTATCCGGGCGGCTTCTGTGACTGGGAGAACTTCTGCGTCAACTAGGAGGGCGGCTACCAAACCCACATATTGGTATTAGGAGTGCGGTGAAAAGAACATAGCACCCCTTTTGATTCTAGGATCGCAAGCGCAGCCGATAGACCAATGGGCTAGCATTGTAGGTTACGAACTCTTCCAACATCATCGCTTGATGTGATGTTTTAGGGCTACCGGGTTTTTCCGTAAATAAGCCCCTCCAAGAATAGGCCCCATGGGGCTTAGGTATTTTAAGTTTTCTTTCCGAAAATAAGCCCCAGGGGCTTATTTTAGGGGACAGACTTAACAGAACTGGTCCCTCAATTGTCTTAGATAACGTCGCATTTTGTGCTCAATATACACGCATTGTGGTATGATTTCTACTGCTTTCAATATGAATCGTCACATTTTATCAGTGAAGTGTTTATTTGGACATACTGCACTATCATTTCAGCATTATACATGTCACAAAATGCAAGAAATGTCACACACAAGCGGCAGATTCGTCTATGGTAAGAATTGAAACTTTCCGATAATTAGCCCCGGGGCTTATTTTCGGGTGAAACATCAGGTCGGGACAAGTGCCAATTCCGAATTTAAGCCCCGGGGCTTATTTACGGAAAAACCCGGTACCTTAATAAGTAAATCGACCCCCATGGCGTTTCGGACCCCGCCCGATACCCTAGAGAAACAGATCCCCAATTGGACTATATGGCTCGTGTGCACGCATGCTATTCATTCAAATTGGACATCTGCTTCTTAGAGACTTTGGGATCTGCATGGGGGTCGATTCACTGGTTAAATCACGATGCCTCTTTCAACCTTTTATGTCTCTGTCATTCAGTTGGAGTGTGTACGACTGCTTGCATGCAAATCGCAAGTTTGCTTTGATCGAAGTCGTAACGAGTAACGACATTGCCCGCGGTGGTGGTAAAAGGAAGTGCACGTTCGCACTCTTTGATTCACCAAAATGCAGTGATCAGCTTCCGTTCGGTCACAGAAATACTCTGCAATTGTATACTACTACCCACAAGCGCATCTGTAGTCAGGCGCACACGTTGTCTTTTCGCAGTCTCGCGAGCCGAAACCTAAATACCGAAGACAGCAGAAATCTACGGTACCTACCGTATCAAAAACTTGTCTTGTTCTTGTTTTCTTCATCAATTAATCAATTGTGCATCAATTCTTGTTTCATCCAGCCAGCATCTTAGTTTCATGGAAGTGGAACATACGACCCGATTTCAATAGGCTTCCTCGTGTACATATGTACCTGTAGTGTCAGTTCAGGAGTGCGAATAGCGAACGAAGCGCTTGCGTCACTAGTGGTCTGTAGTCTGTACATACCCAAAGGTACCTACGCAAATGCCGTAGGTCTGATGTGTAGCTCCCTTGCAAGTCGGCAGCTTCGTCAGTCGAATGGCTTCAACATTTCTCTTCCGCAGGCCCAGGCCCGAAAGCGGACTGCTGAAGGGCGCGACTTACGTACGTATATTGGGCGAAGCCCTCTCTTCCCAAAGGCACCGAAGGCAATAATTACCCGGCTGATGTCATGATAGAGATAGGGAAACAGATCGCTACCGACGAATCAGAACAGAGGGCTGCGGTGACGGCCCATAGGCTTCGCTTCGCGCTGTGTTTCCAACCCCCCCCCCCCCTCCAGACATATTTGTCTCTTGCATACTGTACCTACTACACGTACCGGGTGCTTCGACAGCCCAGCACCCGCCTCGCCAGCGAGCCGGGCGAAAGCTGAAAGGGTGAAACTCGGAGGCATGTTAGCCCAATGTGTTGACACGTCAGACGCCAAATTTCAGCATCCTAGACCCAATCGTGAGGGAATAGGAGTTCGAAACGCAAATTGGTCAATAAGTTCAAGACACTCTGATTTGTAGCGCCCTCAACTTGCGCTGTGTTGCAAGAATTTTGATGCGACTTGTACACTGTAAGGAGGAGAAATTACTCTTTCGAATGCTCTTGGAACGAATACAATAGCTTGTTACACGCTTGAGAACGAACGATTCGAATTTGATTCGCCGATCCCATTTCGGGGCGCCTCCAGCTGCTCCTGCTGATGGGGACCTCCTCCACGAGGGCCAGTTGCGTTTCGAGCTCCATTTCAGCACGTATGGGCCTAGATAGCTGAAATTTATCGTCTGACGTATCAACACATTGGGCTTACCTTTGTCTCCAAGATCTCCAAGTTACACCCTTGTAGCTTTCCTCAAGCTTGGGGGTGCTGGACCTTCGAGACACCTGGTAGGTACATATGAAGTTGAACGTGCGTCGTTAGATCCCGTTGTACCTACACATCTCCGGTCTTTTCGAGACACTGCCTAAGAGGAATCTGCGCCCGCCGTGTCAAAGGTGGATTCACGTCCTTGGGCTCAGTGTACTGGTCAAGGCGACGTTAATCTTCAGAATTAAGGTTTTAAAACCAGACAGTTAATCAGTTGGTATTATTAGCCTGACGGCTGTTTCGAGCGCTAAACTCTGACATGAGTACCCCTTTCACTAACTGTGTGCATACAGCGTAAATCGACGGCTCCTCTGGATTACTAACACATCCGCCGGGTAATCGCTGCGACTGCGCTGCGACCGTCGGTTCTTACAAGCGGCATTTTGCCTTCAAATCGAACACGCGCCCGAGTCGGCGCCGCAGTTTGGCAGGTCGGCTCGACGCTTGGTGTTGTAGTGCGCCTCAGTTGCTTGCTACTCGCCCAACTCCGTCATCTGCAGCTGCAGAGTCGCAGCGCAAGTCAATTCGACCAGTGGACCATGCAGAACTGCAGTCTGCGTCGTCAGGACGAGAGGGTGGCGTGGCTGGTCCGTCTCGACCTCTGGACCTCAGGCCATGCCACTTTGGCTCTGGCGCTGGCTGGATTCGCCCTAGGACTCTTCCTCTACTGGGGGAGGCTGCGCCACGCGCGGGCCATGAACCCCAGCTACAGGGCCACTCTCACCTTCCTCTGGGCTTGGAACCTGGCGAGAACCCTTGCGCAGGGGCTCCTGGTAACATGGGTACAACGCGAAGCATGCGATTTAATGCTTGCCCCCCCCCCCCCCCCCCCGGGGGGGGGGGGGAGGGGGGGGGGCACACACTGAAGACATCTACAGTACCCTTCAATTGCAAATTCTCCTTTTACCGTGTTCCGAGGTCTTGCGCAAGGGGCTCCCGGTACTACTGGGGACGGCCGTCGTCTACTATGGCCTGGAGACCAGTCTCGCCTCTTTTGGATTGGATACTGGAGTCCAACCCGCTTTCGACCACCTCACAGTGCTCGTGCATCCAATAGCACAGATGGCCATGACCGCCTCTGTGAGTTGAAACTTAGAGTTATGTTAGCCTAATGTGTTGACACCTCTGACACCAAATTTCACGTCCTAGGCACATTCGTGCGCAAATGCGGGCTCAAAATCCAAAATTGATCCTTTTCTCAAGACCCTCTGCTTTGTAACACCCATAACTCGGGTTGTGGACCAGCTATTGCGCTGCGACTTTTGCCATTATAAAGACAAGAAATGAAGCTTTCGAATGCCGTTTGAACGAATATCGTAATCCGTACGGCGCGCGAGACCGAGCGAATTGAATTTGACACGCTGAATCTGAATCGAGGGCCTACCTGTTGCTCGTGGTGCTGGACCGCCTCCTCCACGTGGTCCAGCGACCGTGACCAATTTTGGATTTTGAGCCCGCATTTGCGCACGAGTGTGTATAGGGCACTGAAATTTGGTGTCAGAGGTGTCAACACGTTAGGCTAAGATATCGCCAAGTTTCATCCATCTACCTTTCCTACAGCGTGCTGTGGAGGGGGGGGGGCTGGAGTTTCGAAAGACCCGGTAGGTACTCCGTCGAAGCGTTTAGGCATTCCGTCGATTGGCACCCTCCCTCCCCTCTTAGGCTTGGCTGCCTGTGCTGATGATTGGCCAGCGCTACCACGCCGTCCGTCGCCCTTTCGAAACCGCCGCACGCGCCGCCAGCTTCAGCAGCGCCGCCCTCGAACGCTGCCGGTCTACACGTCGCGTCTCCACCGCCTACAAGACCCTCTCTGCTAGTCTGCAGCCCAGCCTTGTCTGCCTGGGCGCGTTTGTGGCAGCCTTGCCCTCCTTCTTCGAGTTGCGCGTCCGACTCTGCTGGGACCCGCTGCTCCGAAGAGCCAGCACTGAGACGGCGCCGACCGAGTTCCGCCGAAGTCTACTGGCACGCGTGGCCTATCGCTCCGTCGTCTGCTCCGCCACAGACACCGTCGGCCCCTTCGTCGCCATACTTGTTCTCGGAGTGCTCATCGAGCGTCAGATGGCCAGACACCGGCTGGACAATCTCTGCTGCGGCCTGCACAAGAGGGCCAGTGCCGACATGAGAGAAGTCGGCCTTTGCGTGTTACAGAGTGACAACGCGGCACGTTTCTCCCTCTCTCGCTTGCAGTGCGCCATCGTCGGAGCGCAGAAGTGGCTGGGACGGCTCTTCGTTGGCAAGTTTCTGCTGCTGCGCCTGCTCACGGTGGTGCTGGACCTGTGGGAACTCACGCTGCTCAGCTCCTATCGCGGCGACACTCTCTTCCGCCTGCTGGTCAGCGTCAGCAATCTGCTGGTGCTGCTCAACGGCGCCACGGACCTTCCACTCATGCTGTTGGCCAAGCAGCCCATCGTCGACTTCCTCTTCGAGCGCTACTCGCAGTCGGAGTTGCGCAAAGGCGCCGTCGTCGTCCACACCAGTCGCAGTCCCCTGCTGAGCTGCAGCGAAGTGGGCCGCCGGTCGACGCCTCCGATTCAGTACTCGTCGGCGGTGCGAAGCGCTTCGGTGAGCGCCTCTCTGCAGCGCCACCTGGTCGTCAACATAGAGACAATCGTGTAGACAAGCCGGCCAGATGCTCACTCGTTGGATGCTCTCGGTGCGGTCGTACGGTAGTCTGTTCAGGCCCGTCTCGTGCTGCATCTGCGCGACTCTGCGTTATATGTACTAGACTTCATCTTACTCATTGTGTGCGAGGTATGTAACAGTCGGAGCAAGCCGGTACGCTCGATGGTTCTAAGGCAGTTCATTCCATGTTCGGCAGAATTGAAGAAACCATTGGTGTGTCACACGCATAAATGTCACAGAGCGGTGGGCGAGCTTGAAGTGCTTCATTCAACGCAGAACGTAGCTCCAGTCCAAATTGTGACCGCGGCGCGTGCGTCATCCGCGCCATTTGCGCTGCAACGACCCTCAGTCAATCAGCCTCAGGTAGTTCGTTCGGTAGTATGATTATGAAGACGGAAGCGACAATGGATACATACATATTTGGAGCCGCATACATATTTCCAGATATACAAGGCTGTGATTCTATCGTCGTGGAAGAAACCATTACACCCGGAAGAGAGTCGCACCACGACAACGTCCCCCCCCCCCTCTCCCCGAAGATGTCACCTGTAGACGCACGAAGTACTCACTCACTCATGACGGCGAACATGCGTAATTGAAGCCTGTAGTTGCCTTCTTCTGTCTCGAGACGATCCAGGAATTCATCATACGCACTCGCCGATGAGCAGACTCCCTATTCACACCCATCGACTAAGTTCCCCGTCAAAGCAAAGTAAATCCTTCAATTTCTTTAGAGTCAACGCTGAAAATCGTGAGCAATTAGCGCTAACCTAACTGCCGCTTCGCATCGGCATCCTTCGACCGACCGAGTTAAGGTAGGGTGGGAGGGACCCATCATCGCTTCAGCTACAAGAGCCGCTATTGTACCCCGAGGTTTCGCTCGCCCTCCCTTTCGGCCACAGCCTGCGGCAGCTCCAGGGTAGTGCTGTCGTTGACCGGGCAGCTTTCATTTTGTCTTGTCTTTGTTTTGTCCGAAAAACTCCAAAGGACAAATTTGTCTTGTTTTGTGCACAATTGTCCGATTTTGTCTTCATTTGTCCGACAAAATTGACTTTGTCCGACAAAAATCATGTTGTCCGGCCACTATTCCCTCCAAGATTGGCCCTTCCTCAGCCAGAAGTACAGTGGAAAAGCTTGAAAAGACAACATTTTGTCACTCAGTGTGGCCAACAGAACTACAACGGTCTATAGTTAGTTTGTTAAGCGACCCGTTATGCTCCAATCCGAACGCCAAAAGATGTACTGACCGATATTCCCCTCAAAATTTCTCCAAAATTGTGCATTTTTAGGGGATTCTCACCTGGCATAGGACAATATTAACCAAATTGTCGGACAAAATCGGACAAAAAAGGACAATTGTCCTCTTCAAAAAGCATTTTGGTGTTGTTTTGTTGTCTTGTTTTGTCTTGTTTCGCCCGGCCTCAGCCGGGCGAACCCCTACGAGAGCTCTTCGTCCGTACGTACGTACGTTCGTACGTCACGCTCTCTGATCTCGAGGTTGGTAAGTCGTAGGAAGGCGATCTTGGGCTCTACGGATAGCTCTCGACTTACTGGTAATGTCGCTAAGAGACTTCGAAATTCAAAAGTTTGAATTGCGCGCGCTACAGTAACCCGAAGGTTCAAACTGAAAACGGCTCTAACTCGCTCGTCTTACGTCGTAGAGCGGCGCGCGATAGGCCAACTAAAAGGTCTCGACGTGCGCTTTCGTTTGGCATTAAAAGTTTTCTTAATTACGCAAACACGCAACACGAAAAGCGACATTATCGCGTTTTTAACGCAGAAATCGCTCTAACTCGCTCAGCGTGCGTCGTACGGAGATGATCTTGGGCTGGTTGGATAGCTCTCGACTCACTGATCATTTGTTCTTCTATTGGTCGAAACTCAAAAGTTTGAATTTCGGGAGCTACAGTAACCCAAAGGTTTAAAACGCAAAACTTATCTAACTCTCTCGTCTTCCGTCATAGAGAGACGATCTTGAGTTCGTTGAATAGGTTTCGGCACGCTGATAATTCCGTTAAGAGGAGTCGAAATTCGAAAGTTTGAATTGCGCGCGCTACAGTAACCCGAAGGTCCAAAACGCAAAACGGCTCTAACACGCTCGTCTTACGTTGTAGGGCGGCGTGCGATAGGTCAACTAAAAGGTCTCGACGTGCTTTTTCACTTGGCGTAGAAATTTTGTTAATTACGCAAACACGCACCACGAAAAGCGACATTCTCGCGTTTTTAGCATAGAAATCGCTCTAACTCGCTCAGCGTGCGTCGTAGAGAGACGATCTTGAGTTGCTGGATAGATCTTGACTCACTGATCATTTGTTTTTCTATTGGTCGAAACTCAAAAGTTTGATTATCGCGAGCTACAGTAACCCAAAAGTTCAAACAGCAAATCAGCCCTAACTCGCTCGTCTTACGTTGTAGAGCGGCATTCGTTCGACCGTTTGAAAGCTTACGTTGAGGCAGTTGTTAAACGGTCATTCCTAAAGAAATACGTTTGTTTTTTTAAAATCCTTGTCTTACGAACAACTTTGTCTGCTAAAAAAATTAATCCCGGGCGATCCCAATGTTGCCTTGCAACAACCGCTCAGAAATGCGTGTGTCTTGCTCAAAAAATTAATCCCGGGCGATCCCAATGTTGCCCTGCAAGAACCGCTCAGAAAGCAGCGTGTCAGAAGTAGCGCATGAATAGTGGACTCCGGGCGGGCGCGCGTCACATCGGAAAGGCTTCGAAATACTTTACAAAAGTATCCACTCTTTTACTCTTCCACTTTAAAACACTCCCAAACCACTCTGTATTAATAAAACAACTCAACTTTTTTAAAACAGCTTGTTTTGTGCACAAAGACAAAGACAACGGTTTGTGCACAAAAACTTTTGTGCACAGCGACAGCACTACTCCAGGGTGCTGGGACTTCTTGACATGCAGAACTGCAGTCTGCGCCGTCAGGACGAGAGGGTGGCGTGGTTGGTCCGTCTCGACCTCTGGACCTCAGGCCATGCCACTATGGCTCTGGCGCTGGCTGGATTCGCCCTAGGACTCTTCCTCTACTGGGGGAGGCTGCGCCCCGCGCGGGCCATGAACCCCAGCTACAGGGCCACTCTCACCTTCCTCTGGGCTTGGAACCTGGCGAGAACCCTTGCGCAAGAGCTCGTGATAACATAGTTGGCAGTTGGGGATATGCCCCACCCCCCCCCCCCTCCCCTACGTTTCACCACTTCGTGGTGTCTGTGTCGGTGGCCAGATGGAGAGGTAGGGAGGGGGGGGGGGTCGGTGGGCTTATTAGTGGGTGTACGGTATCCTAGGTACCTTTCACGAATTTCTCTTTTGCCGAGGTCGAAGTCTTGCGCAAGGGGCCCCCGATACTACTGGGCTCGGCTGTCGGCTATTATGGCCTGGAGACCTGCCTTGCCTCATTTGGACTAGTAGATACTGGAGTCCAACCCGCTTTCGACCAGCTCACAGTGCTCGTGCATCCAATAGCCCAGATGGCCATGACCGCCTCTGTGAGTTGGACTGAGCAGTATGAACCACTGTACATGAAGCTCTGTAAGATGGTGTACTGACAGAGCTTCTCCACTGGTCTAGGCTTGGCTGCCCGTGCTGATGATCGGCCAGCGCTACGCCGCCGTCCGCAGCCCCTTCGAAGCCGCCGCACGCGCCGCCAGCTTCAGCAGCGCCACCCGCGAGCGATACCGGTCGGCCCGTCGCGTCTCCGCCGTCTACAGCGCGCTCTCGGCTATTGTGCAGCCAAGTCTCATCTGCTTCTTCGCTTTTGTGGTGGCGCTGCCCTCCTTCTTCGAGTTGCGCGTCCGACGCTGCTGGGATCACCAACTCCGAAGAGCCAGCACTGAGACGGCGCCGACCGAGTTTCGCCGAAGTCTACTGGCACGCGTGGCCTATCGCTCCGTCGTCTGCTCCGCCACAGACACCGTCGGCCCCTTCGTCGCCATACTGACGATTGGTGTGCTCATCGAGCGTCAGATGGCCAAACATCGGCTGGACAATCTCTGCTGCGGCCTGCACAAGAGGGCCAGTGCCGACATGCGAGAGGTTGACCCTTCCTTCTCTTGCACGTGTCAGAGATCGACAACACGGCGCCCTTGCAGTGCGCCATCGCCGGAGCGCAGAAATGGCTGGGACGGCTCTTCGTGGGCAAGTTCCTGCTGCTGCGCCTGCTCACGGTGGTGCTGGACCTGTGGGAACTCTCGCTGCTGAGCTCCCATCGCGGCGACACTCTCTTCCGCCTGCTGGTCAGCGTCAGCAATCTGCTGGTGCTGCTCAACGGCGCCACTGACCTTCCACTCATGCTGTTGGCCAAGCAGCCCATCGTCGACTTCCTCTTCGAGCGCTACTCGCACTCGCAACCGGACGAGGTCCACTCGAGTCACAGCCGGCTGCTGAGTAGTAGCGAGGCGGCCCAACGGTTGACGCCTCCGAATCAGCGCGTCATGCCGCTGCGAAGCGCATCGGTGAGCGCCTCTCTGCAGCGCCACTTGGTCGTGAACGTGGAGACAAGAATGTAGGAACCGCACCGCGACAAGATGAGATGCTCGTTCGTTGTGTTGCAATCGGTGCAGTCGTGCGGTAGTCTGTGCAGGTCCGTCTCGTGCCGCAGCTGTGCGACTGTCCGTTGGGGCTATGTAGTAGACTTTCTGGAAGAAGGTCTGTGGCCTGCTCCCAGCTACTGCGTTTCAGTGCAAAGGTTCCGCACCATCTCACTCATCATGTCCGAGGTGTGCAACAGTCCGATCAAACCAGTGCGTTCAGCGGTTCTAAAGCAGTCCATTCCACCTGGGGCAGAATAGAAGAAGCCAATGTATGCGACTGCGAGGCTCCCGTAAATGTCGCGTGCGTCATCTGCGCAGTGCGCACCGACTTCAATCAATCGGCTTCTATATTGTATACCTAGTTGGACATAGGCAGTGTAAAGACGGAATCGAAAGGAGATGGTAAAATAGCTATATCGTTGGAGGGACAAAACAGACATCAAGCAGCGGTCTGTGGCAACGCGCCCAGGTGGGGGGGGGGGGGGTACGTCATCTATCTCCCTGACTGCACTTCCATCACAGTAATAAAAGCACAGTTTCTACACCCACGAATGATCCCAAAATGTACTGGCTGTCTCAGAGTTGTATGGTACCTGGCAAATTCACACAGATCCAACTGGATTTCTTGATCCAGACTTGACAAATTGACTTCACCAACATCATGCAGGGATGAACAAATTATGACAGCAACTCAACTGCGCATTCAGAAAAGTGCAGTCAGTGTCTGTTAGTCATTTCTGCATGCATATGTCACAGGCGATGGCCGTCTTCAGGCGATAGCCGTCTAGACGGCTGTCGCCTGGTCGATCAGGCCGCGGCCGTCTAGACGGCAATCGCCAGATGCGTCAGGCGATGGCCGTCTTTTCTTTCTCTGTATTTGTTTCGGACACAGTATATTCCTTCCAGTTCAGGCTATGCTTAGGCTCGCCCTGCGCCCACAGTTCACAAGAGTCAGTCGGCGTCGCAGTCTGGCGGGTCGAAGCTTAGGCTTAACGCGACCGGTGACCGATTCGCGCCCTGAAGTTGGTGGTCGCGCTAAGCCTCAGCTGAGACCCGCCAGGCGCGACGCCGACCGAGTTTTAGTGCAAACTGTAAGTGGAATAAACACTCCTCCATTTGTACTTCACCTCCTGCTCAGGCCTGCTGTGCCCCTCCTCTGCTAACGCTAGCGACAGCTTTCATTTTGAAGACGGTTGTTGACTGGTCCATCAGGCGATAGCCGTCTTTTCGAGCAGAAGACGGCCATCGCCTGACGCACCAGGCGATGGCCGTCTTTTCCCCGAGAAGACGGCCGCGGCCTGATCGACCAGGCGATAGCCGTCTAGACGGCAATCGCCTGAAGACGGCTGCTGACTGCAACACATACATGCACTTCCATCACAGCAATAAAAGCACAGTTTCTACACCCACGAATGATCCCAAAATGTACTGGCTGTCTCAGAGCTGTATGGTACCTGGCAAATTCACACAGACCAAAATGGGTTTCTTGATCCAAATGAATGACAACTGACTTCACAAACATCATGCAGGGACGAACAAAATATGATGACCACTCAATTGTGCAACTAGAAAAGTGCAGCTATTGTTTGGTAGTCATTGCTGCATCCATACACTCACTTCTATCAGAGTAATAAAAGCACAGTTTCTACACCCACAAATGATCCCAGCATGTACATGTGTGTCCCATTGGGTGGGTACGTTGATTGCCTTTCCTATCATGTTGGCTAAGGGGTGGGGGGGGGGGGGTGGGGTGTGACACGTAACTTGGGGTGTGACTTTCAGAAACTGACAAAGCGCGTTTGCGCACCCGGCCAAGTTTGACAAATCATCTGCCAAGTCGGCTGAAGTGACAGACGATCTGCCGTCTCCAAGAGGATAGGGAGGAAACGTCACACGACACACACGACGCAGCACTCGAC